>VUYV01000029.1:765540-1023726 GCA_008711295.1 Anarhynchus alexandrinus
CCCTGCTGGCCACACTTCTTTTGATGCAGCCCAGGATGCGGTTGGCCTTCTGGGCTGCGATCGCACATTGCTGGCTCATGTTGAGCTTCTCGTCGATCAGCACACCCAGGTCCTTCTCCTCAGGGCTGCTCTCCAGCCATTCCCCGCCCAACCTGTAATTGTACTTGGGATTGCCCTGACCCAGATGTAAGACCTTGCACTTGGCCTTGTTGAACTGCATGAAGTTGGCTTGGGCCCACATCTCCAGGCCTTTCACCTGAAATTGGTGTCTCCTTCCTTCCCAGGCACTGAAAATCAGTTTTGGATCTTCTGGGTATTTCTGTTTCTTGCCATCAGCAGTAAAGGTTCTTTATAGTTACTGTATAAGTATACTGGAGTCCTGAGGCAAATCTATAAGCCCCAGGATTTTCTGTTGCTATTTAATGAGTAATTGCTTTCATATAATCGTTTTGAGGATAACAAATAATTTCCTTTTTTTTTTTTTTTTTTTTTNATTCTGCCAGACCTCCTCAGCAATGCAAAAATAATGGCTCTAATACTTAGGAAAACCCAAATTCCTGAGAAGTGACGTAGAAAAGTGGTTTTGCGTAGTGGATTCACTACACACAGAGTGCGTGCAGAGCTGAGCTACGGTGCTTGGCAGCACTTTTCAGCTCTTGAAGTAATGTTTTGGCTAAGACACAAGACAGAAATTTTTGCTCTTTGTTATCAGTACAAATTTGTTGCAGTTTCAGTAAGTGACTTACAACTTGATTGTTCTGGCTAGTTTCCAGCACAACTGTACTTTGCCTAAATGAACTAACCTGTTACTTAAATTGGCTAAGTCATATGATTTCAAGTTATCTGCCCATCTGGATGGATCTACAATGTGTCATTAAAGGCAGTTGCTACTGTTTTGTCCAATAAATTGTTATATTTCAATAACGGATGAAATTATTCTGACACAGAGGCGTGTGCCTCTTAATTTCCTTTCGCAGGGAATTGAAACAGTGTCTGGAGCAGCATGCAGTTTCATTAGAAACTGTGTGTATCGGTGCCTTTCACCCCAAAGAAGACTTAAGTACAGCTAATGGTACTAAAAATTTGTTGTTTAGTATTGGCGGTGTAACCTAGTTTTCCTGAGTTTGGTACTCAACCAATGAACAGTGCTTATTGTCTGGTCTTGAAGGGGCTGAATGTTTCTTGCAGATCTTGGTTTAGTAAAGCTAATTCCGGAGCAGGACAAATGCACATTAGTCCCTACTTATCAGTGTTTAATTGGTGCAGTGCATCTAAAGGCTTTGACTCTGGCAAGTCCTTTACAAGGGGGTGGGGTGGGCTGGGGCAGAAGAAAGCAGCAGCAAAAATTGAACCAGTCACGCGTTTGCACTGGATGGGCGGTGAAATCAGTGCGGGCACCAGTACAGCAGGTGATCGCAGGGCTACGTTGCCCCGTCCTCTGAGATGGGTGAGCCAAGTGCTGCATACCTGCTCGGTGACCCTGGTGGGACGGCGGCAAGGTCACTCACCTTGCTGATGGCACCCCTGGAATTTGGAGGACAGGTTACCTCTGTGCTAGGCTGGGTTTTTAGGTTTTATCTGCTCGCACTCCCTGTCAGCAAGGATTTTAAAGAAATCAGTGGTGTAGGTCTTTCTCTAAATTTCGTGCTTTGTTCTCTTTCTTTACTTCTGGAAACCTTAAGTTTTGAACATTACTTACGTTTAACTGAATTTGACCTGACAGTGTCCCTTTAATACCGTATTATGCAAGGATCTCAGACATTAAAGATATTGGAGAAGTGATTAAAAGCAATTTTCTAAAAACTACTCATGTGCCTTAAATTTCAGAGCCAAACTCTTGCCACTCCATTGACTAAATCAGTCTAGAAATCTCCAAAGCCTCTTCTGTGGCAGGGTAGTATAAGCAGCAATCCTAATCCCCAGACTGGCGAGAAATGAGAAGGTAAAACTCCCAAACAAAGGTCTCAGGACTTTCTGGAAGGAAAATTGGAAGGAAAATTGCAATATAAACTCAGCTTCAGGTCTTCTGTATATCTGAACAGAAATTTGCCAGTCAGAAGGAGCGTGCAGGTGTATTTTTGTCTCCTTTAAGGTTTGGTGGTAGAAAGGATACAGGTTGATGCTGGCTGAGGTGTATGTACCTCACTGTAGTTATGGGAGAAATTTTAATTTGTTGTTGAAGTTTAATTAAATGACGACAGTTTTGAAGTCTTAACCAGAGTTTTATGAAAGGAGATAAACATGTTACAGAGGTCTTTTACAAAGCTAGGAACCAAGAACAAACAAACAGCAGTTCAGAAGTCTCTTCTTTTCATTTTTATTTGCTCAGCCCTGAAGTTATGGATGACCATAAAAAGCACGAAGGTATAAAACCCTTTTCCTGATTGTACAATTAGCTCAGGAACCTAAGTAGAGCCTTAGATTAAGAAATGGATGTTATTGTTATGGTGTAAATTTTACATACTAAGTGAAGATTTCACCTTATAAAAAATTAAAAATAATGGTAAATATGTTGCTTCTCACACTGTTTCACTTTTGAAATTTGTGCTTCACAAGATGAAATACAGTGATACTGTCTTGTATTTTATTTTTTCCTATGGTTGATTCGAATTTCAATTTCTATATTTTTAAGTACTGCCATCTGTTCAGGAACTTCATTAAAGAAAAAAATGGTGGACTTTGCAAATGATGTTTTTTGCTATATTCCCATGTTTATCATTTGAGATGAAAATAAATGTTAAAGTTACAGGCTTCATTGGGATCAGGTACAGATGATATGTTATTTAAGCACTGCTTTTTTAAATGCAAAAATTACAGGAAGCAAGGAAGTGAAAGAGCGTAGCATAGGCAACACTCCAGCAAAGTCTTAATTTAAATAAGCAAGGATTAATGTTGAAATATCTGTATGGGAAAATACTATGTTTCTTTGCAGGACAGGGTGAAAACTCCCAGTATGGTATCAACTGCACTTTGAAATGTTGTTTTCCATCCTGTTCCTGAGGTGGAATTAACTGAGATGAGTGTTGTGCTGGGGGAGTCTCTGTGCCACTGGCTGAGGTGCATCCTTGGTGCTTCGAGGTGCAAAGGTCGATTAAATTTCATAGTGATCTTTTTCATCTGAAATAAATGGGAATTTTGTCAATGACCGCTATAGTAGCAAGGTTAGATTCGTGGCATGTGATCCGAAGCTGTACAGTGTTTTTTTTCCATTGGCTTTGTTGAACCTTGAGCCCGACCCATTGTGGGTGGGTGTGAGTGGCCTGATCAGCTGTGGCGTGTGTTAGTCGCTGCCCTCACTGCCTCATTTGCAGAAAAACACAGGTGATGTTGGAGCAGATTGAAAAAGGATAAACAAGACATCCAGAATTTTAAGCGCTGACATTTTTGTCTTAACCCCCAACCACCCTCCAAAATCTAAAAAAAGAGAAATTTTTAAAAGAAGGTGTGTTTTTAGGAGAGAGCTTAGATGTTCAAAAAGCTGATAGTAGAGAGGAAGCCTTTTCAACTCCCATATTAGATGTTGTAGCTTCAACTCACACAGTGTATTGCCATCGCTGAGGACTGTAAGTTATATTTTGGTTTGATGTAACCACACCAAACAGCTGTTGTGTTCCAGATGACCTCTCCCCCCTTAAAAATTATAGATTTATGTTTTATCTTGTATTGTGTAAATTTATGATGAAGGACACTGAGCTTTGGAGAGAAAAACTTCTTTGCCGCCCCTTATTCAGTCACATACGGATTAGCTGAGTGCCACTGCCTTGCTCAGCTGACAGCATGTTTTGCTGTTGGTGCCTAGGCTGATGCAATGCTCCCCTGTTACACTGGGCTGTAGATCTCCAATGCTGGCCTTCACACCTGGAAAGATACCCAGATAAAGCTCGATTTCCAGAATGTGTCATGTGGGAGGTAAAGTAGCTCAAGGGAAGCTACCTGAGACCGTGCGATGCCAACAGCTTGCTCAAAATTAGTTTGAACTACTAGTGCTCTTACTAAATTTAAGTGACAGCAGTTGGATGTTTTTCTCTCACAAGGCTGAGCATGTTACCTCAGCAAATGCTGTAAGGCTTGTCAACCTCTTGGCTATTCTGTCACACCCTTTCCGGTTAATGAAGAGTTTAGTGAAGTTCATTCTTGTGCAAGGCATCCCATAAGATTTTTTGTTGCCTAGTTCTGGTTGAAAACGGATTACAAGAAATAGTAACGGGGTTCAGAAAAATGAGAGTCCCAGGGTACCAAAATATTAGAAACATTTCACTGCTTTGCTTGATAGCTCAAACAACTGGAATAAAGTGGTTTAGGAAGCGTGAAACAATACTGATTACTAACAAGTTACTAAAAAAAAGTTTTTGAGAGCAGTGTGTGGCTGCCCTCAGGTAATGAAATTTGCTTCACTGTTTCCACGGTTTTTCTCTGGATTTAATTTCTGCACTTTGTCTTCAGTAGGCCTGTTTTTAAGATAATTTTCTTGCATGCCCGTGTTCTGTCCAGCCCTGAGGATCTTCCATGCTGTTAGTCCTTCATTCGAAGCTGAACCAGACACAGTTCAATTACTTGCTCCCAGGAGAATACACATGCTCACCAATAGCAGCAAACTGCTTTTTAACGGTCTCTTTCATCTTTGTCAGTGGGGGCCTGTTTCACAGTACATTAAAACTAAAGGTAGGACTCCCATTAGTCTTGGTGGAAGCTGGGTCCCCACCTGCAGACAGGATGATGGTTCGCTCAGGTAGCTTGTGGCCCTCCATAACTGTTTGACTAGCTGGGAGATTATGTTCGGGTATGTAGGGGTGTGAAGCTGAAGTAAAAAAATGTCAGGTGGGCCTGCTTTATTAAGGATCATAATTCCATTCAGGAGATAAAAGAGATGTATTTTCTTTTATAAGAGTTATTGCTGAACTCCGTCCATAAAATGCTCCCAGCAGTACTCTTAATAAGTTGAATTACTGACATTCTCATGAATTGAATTATTTTTGAAGTCATTGTGCAAAAGACACATTTTACAAATAGGTATGGAGACAAGTACTTACCGTAAGTATTTTTACAGGGTAGGCATTTTGCAGAGGAACAATCCTTTTCAAGTGTGAGGAGTGAATAAGGAGTCAATGTTTATTATTTGATTACTGTTTGTTTTGTATCCATAATAATAAACCAAGACCCTACTGTGCCACTGTGACCCTACTTACCCACTGAGCAGTCCATCCGTCAAATCCATGTCTGTCCAATTTAGAGACAAAGATGTCATGCGGGACAGTGTCAAATGCTTTGCTCAAGTCCGGGTAGATGACGTCTGTTGCTCTTCCTTCGTTCACCAGTGCTATAATGCCATCCTAGAAGGCCACCAAATTTGTCAGGCATGTTTTGTCCTTAATGAAGCCACATTGGCTGTCACCAATCACTTCTTTATTTTCCCATGTGCCTTAGCATAGTTTCCAGAAGGATCCGCTCCATGATCTTGCCAGGCACAGAGGTGAGACTGACTGGCCTGTAGTTCCCCAGGTCTTCCTTTTTAGCCTTTTTAAAAATGGGGGGTTCCCCTTTTCCAGTCAGTGGTAACTTCACCGGACTGCCATGACTTCTCAAATATGATGGATAGTGGCTTGCCAACTTCATCTACCAGTTGCCTCAGGACCCATGGATGGATTTCATCAGGTCCCATGTATTTATGCACCTTCAGGTTCCTGAGAGATGAGCTCAAACCTGATCTTCTCCTGCAGTGGGCAGTTCCTTATTCTCCCAGTCCCTGCCTTTGCCTTCTGTGACTTGGGAGGTGTGGCTAGAGCACTTGCTGGTGAAGACCAAGACAAAAAAGTCATTGAATACCACAGCCTTCTCCATATCCCAGGTGACTAGGTCTCCCGTTTCCTTCTAGAGGGGGCCTACGTTTTCCCTGGTCTTCCTTTTATCACCAACATAACTGCAGAAGCTTTTCTTGTTCCTCTTGATGTCTCTGGCCAGATTTAATTCTAACAGGGCTTTAGCTTTCCTAACCTGATCCCTCACTGCTCAGACAATTTCTCTGTATTCCACCCTCTGTAGGCTTCCTTTTTGAGTTTGAATTTGTCCAGGAGCTCCTTGTTCATCCATGCAGGCATCCTGGCATTTTTGCCCGGCTTCCTCTTTGTTGGGATGCATCACTTCTGAGCTTCGAGGAGTTGATCCTTCAACATTAGCCAGCTTTCTTGGGCCCCTCTTCCCTCCAGGGCTTTATCTTATGGTACTCTGCCAAACAGACTCCTGAAGAGGCCAAAGCCTGCTCTGCTGAAGTCCAGGGTAGTGAGCTTACTGCACGCCCTCCTTTCTGCCCTTAGGATCTTGAACTCCACCATCTCATGGTCACTGCAGCCAAGGCTGCCCTTGAGCTTCACGTTCCCCACCAGCCCCTCCTTGTTGCTGAGAACAAGGTCCAGCATGGCACCTCTGCTCGTTGGCTCCTCTGTCACGCAGAGAAGGAAGTTATCATCGATGCATTCCCGGAACCTCCTGGATTGCTTACGCCCTGCTGTGTTGTCCCTGCAACAGCTATCAGGGTGGTTGAAGTCCCCCATGAGGACCAGGGCTTGTGAATGTGAGGCTGCTGCTATATATCTATAGAGGGCCTCATCTGCTTGGTCTTCCTGGTCAGGTGACCTGTAGCAAACTTGTACTGTAATGTCACCTGTCCCTGCATTCCCTTTAATCCTGACCCAGAAGCTCTCGGTCTGCTCCTCATCCGCCCCCCAAGACAGATAGAGAGTGACATGAACATGAGGAACAATGAGACAATAATGGTCGGTATAATTGTATTTACTCTTTATGATAAAATATCTGTCCGGTTTTTGTTTCATTGTGGGGGTAGTTCCCTAAATCACAAAAAAATCGTTTGCTTCCAGTGTTTACTAAATTCAGTCCCAGAGATTTAAAAGTTCAGCATCCAAAAACTATCATTCATTTTAGGGAATTTAGATAGACCTGAAGAGAAGGAGGTTCAAAGACTCCCAGTGAGACTCTTTGAAAAAAATCTGTGTACCACAGTGACTGTTCAGTTTACTCAGCTGCAACAGGCTTCACTGAGACGGTTTTCACAGTGTCCCAGGAGGCCAGTGGAGAAAACCCACCTGATACACACTCTAAGTGCTAGGTCTAGTCTTTGCTCCCTGCTTTTGCATTTCACTGTAGTCCTAGTTCAGCAAACATATAACCAGGATGAATCTATTCTTAACTCTGTTAAGAATAATAAAAGAAGGAATCAACTGTCTTTTTCAGGTAAAAGTAAAATCTTGCCTTTTTTGACACAGCTTTAGTAAGATTGCCATTTGCTAGTCTTCTGGCAGGAGGAAAGTCCAGTCCTTTAAGCAGTTCTGATTCATCCCTACCAGTTCCTCTATTGTACATGTGTTTGACAGATCCTCTAAATAATTTTCATGTTTATTAGTGAGGGGTGGGAGTAAATTTTAATACTGATCTTTCTGTGGAGCTGTTCAAAGCTTGGGGATGAAGAGCTGGGACTGTTCAGAGCTGTAGCTTCAGTTTGTAGTGTTTGATTTCATCTAACATTATGGGAATCATTTTGAGTTATGTGTTATGCGTATAAGCCGTGTAGACGTTATAGCGCAGTTGTTGGCATTATGTTCTGAAGTTCAGAAATACAATTACATTTGAAATGTCTTTTCAGATCCCCAAATCTTGGATCGAAGAGGTCTTCAGTAAAAGAGAATGCGCACATATCATTCCCAGTTCAAAAGATCCTCACAGGTAAAACAATGAATTTCACTTTCTTTCTGTTACATTTGGAAAGAATCAGAAGAAATTTTTATGGGTGTTGCGTGTAGGCTGGATGAAGTTCTTTGCAGTTTTGCAATGCCCCAGTTGGTGACTGCTGGTGTTTATGGGTTCTCATAGGTACTACCACCAGTACATTTTAAATGAGGGTGTTCGTTTGAATTAGAAATTGGCCATTGACCTTTGTAGGCTTCTTAGGTGTGTTGCTCTCAGTCCGATAACTGAAACTATGGTATGGCATCCAACTGAGAGACTGAGTTACACAGAGTTACTGCTGAACAGGAATTCTTAATCCTGTACCACCATTTTCTCCCTTCCTCAGAGCAATGCCCACTGCTGATCACAGTCTTCTGAGACAGAGGTTTCTGCTCAGGCTGGTGTAGAGTGTGAAAAGAGTGAGGAAAAGATCAAATCCTCAACCTGTGTTTTAGGACCTGAGAAAGCAAACATAATTTCACATTCTGGATTGTGTGTCTAGTGGATGGTGGTCCCTCAATAAACTTGGTGACATCATGTTCTGAGGATGTAAACTTGTAGTTTTGATCATATTGTTTTGAACACATAGATAGTGTAGAGCAGATAAGATAGATAACTCATCTATGAAATGCAGATTTGACATACAGCCTGAGATGTAAAACGCCAAATGAACCACTGAAGTTACCCAGTACATCCTGCAGGGGTGAGGACGTAAGAACACAGCCTTTAACGCTGTTGATGAGAATTTTTTCACAAGTTAATTGATACTTTATGAATAACATTATAGATGTTTTCTTTCATACAAGCGTGTATTAATTATCCATCTTTTATCTCAGGTGTCCTGCAGGATGTCAGGTGTGCCAGAATTTAATCAGGTAGGAGCGCATAAATATATATCTATGATTTTTATAATGACCTAAAGTTAGTGGTGGGCTTTGCTAGTCAAGGAAGTAATGACAACAAAAATAACCTTCCTCTTGTATTGTTAGGGAAGCTTTTCTGAGGGTGTGCTGGAGAATGTTTAGCATAAATCTGGGTAAAATAAGATTTTTTTCTTCTCTGCAGTGGGCATTCTGAGTCTCTGCTTTTGAGAAGGCAAGCAGCAAAAATTACATCACTGGTGCTTTTAACTTGTGTGGGTTTTTTAGACAGCTAGTATTTTGTGGCTTGTATTAATTAGTTGTTTTCAATCCAACATTTGTTGTTCTGCTGGTGTTCCCAAAAACGGGTTTCCATACTGTATGTTTATAATAATAAATTATCAGTTGTTGGAACAGAAATTTTAACTTTCCTTGGCATTGGTTTTGTGTTAAAGGCCTCTGAAGGCTGAAGCAACAGAAAACAATGTTTCCTATGACTAACGACTAGTAAACTGGTGCTAACTAGTCCTGTCACCTGCATGGACATGGTTATTTGCTTTTTCAATATGTTTCACATTTTATTTTGCTTCTAAGAGTTATGTGAAACAAGAGTCACATTTTCCAAAAAGCAAACAAATTACTCCTTGAAATCAGATCACTGTAAAGGGCCGATATGCAGAATGGTGTTGGCTTTGTAAATAAGGCGAATGATCTGTGCGTCATCAATTCAAAAAGGGACAAGTCCCTCTGAGGGAATGGTTGCGTGTTTATTTTGCTTTAGAGCAGACGAATAGAGATTCAAAGATTTTTGTAGGTTTTCTGGAAGTATAAATGCAGGGAGGATTTTAATGCTTCCTGCTAACCCGCAGATACGCAGGAGGGTATCTAAGATGAAGTTAACTTGTGCTTCAAAATATGGTGGTTTAATCCCGTCTAAATCAAGACTACAGCAGTTCTGCAGTCCTCCCCCTTCACCCTGCAGAGTGACCATGTTGTTACTTGGTCTGGGAAGTTCATTGGTATGAAAGTTAACCTGGGGGCGTGGAAAACCAAACCAAGATTAGCTTTCCACTGAATTAGCCTCCTAATCACAGGTTAGCTGCATAAATGTCAATACTACAGTGGGAGAGGGAGGAACAGAAACTGGAAACGTGCACCGCACAGGGCGGGTTTGCTTTTTTCTTGCACCTTTCTCTCTAAAGACATCCTGTACCTCTGTGTTTTTTTTATCTTGTAGTTGTTTTTTTCACTTTTTTTTAAGCATTTTCATGATGTGAATCCTATTTGTCAGTTTCTATATATATGCGGAATGTGTATGGGTGTCTTCAGTCAGCCATTATCTTGCATGTACATTTCCTCAATGTTAACTGTTCTTGTCTTCTTGTATCTCTTAAGGTGTAAACAGAGCTTTCTTCTAGGAGAATTCTTCTGTTCCTAACAAGGGGAAATAATTTTCACATGAGTGTTATAACTGGTGATGTTGCATTTAGTAGATAAGCAATGCAACAGGTTTTGGGCCTCCTGAGATGTGTAATTTTCCACAACAGTCCAAAAGTGATGTGAATGTACTTGATGCCTACTATAATTTTAGCTAATATTGCAGGCAAATTAAATCTGTTAATGATTTCTTACTTGCAGAGAACTTCCAAGGTTTGCAAACAGTTTATGAGTGGGTTATGCAACTATTTGCTAATACTAAGTAGAGTAACTCCACTTAGCAGTTGCTAATCAAATTTGAGTAACTTACTGGCACCTTTGTCCATGCTCCCCTGTTGTGTTGAAATGGCCTCTATCTACTCTACTCTTCAGTACAGTGCTGACAAACACATCCCAGACAGCACCTAGACCTATCTCACTGCATGAATGTTCAGCAACATGGTGCTAAACTTCTGCATCCTTACACATCTGAGATGTTCTCACAAATTGTCTTTATGTCTGACCTTTTAGGCACATTTTTTGGACACGGTCTTTAAAGTGCTGTCTGCTAGGGCACCGGGTTTTGTAATCTGGCCACTGCAGTTACTTTTACCACATTGTTGACCCTGCAGGTTTCCCCTTGTTACTCAAAGTGTGACTTTTCCAGGAGTCTGCTTTTCTGTTGCTGACATTGCTCCTTCCTTCACTAGTAGCTTAGTGAGCCTTTGAGGCAAAGAAAGTAAAGTCATTGCAAAGATGCTTTGAATCAGTGCATATGATATATTCCCAGGACCACAGGATAACTCAGGCTGGCAGGAACCTGGGGAGGTCTTCAGTCCCAGCTCCTGCCCAGAGCAGCCTCAGCTGGGGATCAGACTGGGCTGCTCAGGGCTTTATCCAATTGGGGCATAAAACCCCCAAGGCTGGAGACAGCCCACCTTCCCCAGGCCCCTGCTCCACCACTGAGCTGTCCTCCTGGGGAAAAGGCTTCTCCTTAACTCCAGCCTGAGCCTCTCGTGTTTCAGCTTGTGTTGCTGCCTCTTGCCCTCCTGCCAATCACCACTGTGAAGACCCCAACTGCTTCTCCTCCATCCCTGCCCATCAGTGCCACGGATGCTGTTGGGTGGCCCCAAAGCCATCGCTTCTCACAGCTGAGCCATCCCCAGTCCCACAGCCTTTTCTCAGAGGGCAAGGGCCCCAGCCCCACTGTCTGTCAACAGGATGGTCACTCTTCCCTGAAGTCCCTCCAGTTTGCTGGTGTCTCTTCTGTGTTGGGAACCCAAACTGGGGGCAACACCCGGGCAGGGTCTGACAAGCAACAAGTACAGGGGACAATCCCTGCCATCCCTTGGCTCTCAGGCCGTGTCCTGCTCACACCACCCCAGGCACCGCTGGCCCTCATTACTGCCTGGGCACATGGGTGGTCCTGGCTTGGCTTGGTTCCTACCAGCACCTAGGGCCATGCCCCAGAACTGCCCCTTCCCTAGGGCTGCACGTGCCCTCCATCCCTTCCTCCGGGTTGTTGGTGGAGGTGTTGAACAGGACAGGCCTGCACAGACCCTGCAGGACCCCACTGGATACCAGCCTTCAGGCAGCATCTGCCCCATAACCACCACCCTGTGAGCCCACCACCCAACCAGGTCCTCACCCACCAATGTCTCCTTCCTCCCAGACTGTAGTGTCCCAGCCCAGGTACAGGAATATTGGAGACAGTGCCGACAGCCTGACTTGAGCGGAGGTAGGTGGCATTTGCTGCTTTCCTCTTGTCCCCGTGGTTTTGTTGCAGAAGGCAGTCAGGTGGGTCAGGTACGATCTACTCTTGGTAAATCCTTGCCAACAGCTCCCCATCACTATCTTCTCCCTGCTGTGCCTAGATGTTGTCTCCAGGAGGTCTCCTTGATTTTATCTGGGACTGATGGGAGGCCAGCTGGCCTGTGGTTTCTCAGGGTGGCTTTTGCCCTTTTTTGAAGTCAAGTGTGAAATTTGCCTTTCTCCAGTCATTGGGAACCTCCCTGATCTCCACGACCTTTGAGAGCTGATAGAGAACAACTGCACAAGGACATCAGCCAACTCCCTCAGCACCTTGGGGTGCAGCCTGGCAGGTCCCAGGGACCTCCCGACTCAACCATCATCCGTGGCTGGTAGCTCCTCTCCTCCTTTAGCCCTGTCACTATGCCCACAGAACAAAACTTTAAAGAAAAAAAAAACAAACAGCTGTATGAAATGTTCTGCTTTCATTTCCTGAGAGCCTCTTAGTCTTGGCTTTTGACCTCCCAGGTAGCTAGGCACCTTGTCCCTTCCTGCTAGATAGTTAGAAAGTGAATGTGCCAGGTTGGACCAGAGCATGAGCAATTTGGGAAATACCAGTCCTTTTGAGTTCATACCTCTTGCAGCTGCATGTACCCTACACACCTGTGTATTGGGTCCATGTGCAGTTCCTCCACTGCCTGCTCAGCGTAACTGAGGTGTTCTGAGTGCATCTCGCCTCTGGGTGCATTTACATGTAAACGTTAAGTATGTAGTGCAAATAATGTTAATTACTAAAATAGTTCAGTGTTCATTGGACCTCTCAGTTTCAAGGTTACTGCACTGATTTGTCTTGTCATATGGTTCATTCCTTTCTGTAGGATCTCAGCTTTGAAAAGGCAGGTTGCTCTTGCTCTTACTGCTCTAGGAGGGGCTGCTGATGTGACCCTGTAAGGAAGAGTAATGAGAGATAGATAGTCATTCTATGCTTGTTTTTTGATGGGCTGAAAATTAATTCAGATTTAGAAAATGTAACCCACTGATGATGAGCCTGATTGCTTTTCAGTTCTGTCCTTCCTGGTATTTGCTGAGTCAGACGGTGTAATGTGGTATTTGAAAGAGTAATGTAAGGTAATGTAGTATTTAGTTGGGACTGTTATTGGTTCTCTGTCTCTCAGAATGACTCCTGGATGAAAGTTCTTGTTATTGTGAGAATATTCTAGGAGCAGTACAGTGACCACAAGATATTTTCAGGACCAAAGAACAACAGGATATCTATGTTTTTTCTTATCTTTCATCTAAAGATCAATTTTTTCCTGACATTTGCTGTTCTCTTAACCTGGAATCCCCCCAGAAGCAAGCAGAAAAAAAATGGAGCAAGGAGGCTACTAGCTCAGCTGTAGAGAAATTTGTTCTCTGAAGACCAATAATAGAATCAAAGTGTCTCTTTCTTCTGATCCTTTCTTTGAGGTATGCAGGGAGAGTCTTAAACTAGTCTCATGCTCTTTGTGGGCAGATTTTATCCAAATCTGCTTCCCTTGTGCTATCTGCTTTGCAGCTACGTTGCTCTGAAACACTTTTAGTTTAGATGTGTCTCTGTAGTGCCTCTGAGTGTGGATTCTGAGTCCACGTGTTATTTGACAACACAACGTCAGCAATGATCTTCCATCTGTGTTGATCGCTCACAGCCTTCTGAAAGAGTCATTTAATTGTATATCTGTCAGTGACTTAGTGTGACTGGCTTATTCTCCAAGTTCCAGCTTGGATACTTTTTGTTCATGAGCCTTATCAGGCAATACTTCTGGTTAGAGTAACTTGGCAATAAAAACCCCTCTGTGAGGCTTTTTTCCCCCCAACTAGATAATTTCCTCTTCATTTTTACAGGACTCAGTTGTAAGCATGTGCCTGACTTCTTTCTGGCGAGTCCCTGGATTTCTGTGATATCCTACTATTTGTTACAGTAAGGGAAAAGGTGTAGGTGGTCTACGTTAGCTAATCCATGTTGAATTAGCTTGACAAAAATTTGGGCGTTTTCAGTAGTCCCTATTGCCTTCTGAATTCTAGCTAACTGTTATCATACATGTGACAATAGACCTCAAGCCTTTTCTGTAGTGCTAGGCTTCTACAACTCTTTAATTCTCCACTGAATAAGATTGTTTAATTGAGTTATTAATTCCCCAAGAGTGTGGGCGGCTTCCTTCTCCAGTCTGCTTTTGCAGAGCATTGAATCAATCAAATGTAATTTGCCTGCATTGAAAAACTGGAGCACAAATATAATTTCATGGTTTCTGGGTATCAAAAAGTGCCTTTCTAAAGCAATTCACTTCCTTAATTTGCTTAGGGTTGTTTGGGGGTTTGGTTTTGTTTGTTTGCTTTTTTGTTTTTTTTTAAATCTGTTTCTCTTTCACCAGTTCTTACTCATCTTCACGGAAAACTCTCTCTTTCTAAATGTACCTCTTCAGGGTTTTGTGGATGTTGTTTACATCTAACCTGCCCCTAGATCCACAAGTAATACATCTGCGTCCCAAGGCAGTCGTTGAGTTTGGCTGTTGGGGGCTGTTTGGTATCTTAAAAGACTAAAAGGGAAGAATTTATCTCCATTTCCCAGGGTATATTAACTTCTGAAATGACTAAAGGAAAACTGGACTGTCAGATATCACTACAAATTACATTGAAGTTAATCCCATAGAGGAGACCGGAGCCTGTCGAAGCCTGTATGACAGTAATACTGATTGAATTTGGAATCTGGATTATTCATCCAGTTGCAAACCTTTAATGCTAACTGAGCTTCTACTAAATTTCCCTTAACACTGCACTTCAGTCGGTTTATCTTGTATATTCACTTTGCTGGCATCCAAGGTATAGCGTAAAGGTCAGTCTGAAGTTCTCTCTAGACTGAAGGTTGCTCCTCTCCTCCTGATTAATGATGGTAGCTCCTAGTTCTTTCTTTTGTACCTATAATAACCTGTGGTAATAACCATAGCAAACTTTGGTGTCCTAAGATGGGGTTGTGAAATCTCACATACGAGATCTGTAAATCTGAGCTGCATTGCTCAGGTCAGAATTGCTATGTGGGACTCTCAAACTGTTACGGAGTCACACAGAATCACATCGTGGTTTGGGTTGGAAAGGACCTTTGAAGATTGTCCTGTCCAACCCCCCAACTGTTATTAGCGTTCCTCTGGTAGAGAACAAATTCTGTATCCAACAAAACATATTTATGATTAAATTCAGTGTCATTTTGCCATTGTTGAGATTTTTTCAGCTGAGTTAATTTTTATTATATTCCTTGTCAGCAAGCTACACTATCCTTCTTTGCAGAAAAACTATTTGGGCTATTCTGATGAAGATCCTAGAGTTGCATGCAAGTCTGTTTGATATAAAATAATTTCTTTTTCTTTAATGCGAGATGTTGCTGTGGACGACTGATTGGAGATCACCCAGGAGTAGACTGTAGCTGGCCTGTTTATCCAGCTGCCCCACAAAGAGATGATGGAGAATGGTCTGTGCAAAAACACACAAAGATGAGTCCAACGGATGCATTTGGTACAATCAATTTTCAAGATGGAGACCACACTTACCATGCTAAGGTAATAGATGATGGGTTTATACGTCTGACTTCTTTTTATAATTTCAGCATAAGAAAGACAAAAAGTGGTTTTGGGTGAATATCAGATTGTTTGTCTTAAGAGAGCAGGGGAATCTAAAAGTAAGTCAGGTTAGAGTGTGTGTATGATATATTTACGTCAAACTTCACTGCGATGAAGCGTAGTCTGTCTTGCTGTCTGTATTGCTCACTGATGTATTTTTGTGCTATGATGTTAGCGGTATTGTGAAAGTTCTAATCCTGCACAAAATCTTTAACACATTAATGCTGAGGACTTTGCAAGATGTTGTGGTTTCTTCTCTTGAAGTATGTTTATTTTACCCATTATTATTTTTTCCAGTATATTAGACTCTCTTATGACAGCAATTTGGATCAGCTGTTGCACCTGATGGTTAAAGAATGGCAGATGGAGTTGCCAAAGCTAGTGATCTCTGTTCATGGAGGCATTCAAAATTTCAAGCTTCCCTCAAAGGTCAAGCAGGTTTTCAGCAAAGGATTGGTGAAGGCTGCTGAGACGACAGGAGCATGGATAATTACAGAAGGCATCAACAGCGGTACTGTAATTATTTTAATTTGTTTCAGTCTTCCTCTGATGTTCTTTTTCTGCATTTGAGCATATACATTTAGGGCAAATATAATTAAATTGTTTGATAATTTGCAATGTTTTATCACAAAATGAAGCTTTTTTTTAAGGAACAGTGCATAATTCGAACAGTGACATCATGTTTCTCTGCTGTTGACAGGCGTTCTGAATATTTTAAATTTTTTTTTTATTAAAAAGCAGAGTATTCTGCGTGTAATAAGATACACTGACCTTACATGAGAACTGTCCTGTGCATTTATATAAATAATAAAGTTTTTATGGGGGTAGAAAGCACCATTAGCAACATATATGAGTATTATTAATTACAAATATGTGTTGAGTTTGAAGCATTGGTGCATTACATCTAAGTCTTACAATTCCTGCAGCGCACATCAAATATACAAGTGGGGTGGCATGGTTTGTTTCTGGTTAAAACATAGCCATAGAATAAATTAAATTGTGGGAAACCCTTTCATTGGTGTTCTGTAGCAGGCCTCTGAATGCAGAAGAAAAATGATGATTTAATTATCTATTTAGGAGTGTCCAGGCACGTGGGGGATGCGCTGAAAGGCTGTGCCTCACCACACTTGAGAAAGATCTGTGCTGTTGGGATTCCTCCGTGGGGTATCATTGAGAACCAGAGGGATCTCATTGGAAAAGATGTGAGTTGGACATGTTTTAATTATAACAGACTTCATGTTCAGGGGATGTTATAGCTTTCTTGCAGACTTTATTTGCTGCTTGCTTCATTTCACTGATTTGATATTTTTTCTCAGTAATAGACGCTTAGATTTTGCTCAGCAGTAGAATTCTGTGGCATGTTGAGGCACTGTATTTTGCTTTTTATATGTAAATGAATAGCTCTAAAATATTTCTCCTCTTACAGGAAATTGCCATTTCTTTTTGAAATTTTGTAATTAATTAGGCAATTCTCTTGTGGTTGCAAATGATGTATTTCTATATTCATGTGATTCAGGATGAGCAATCAGGTTAATGGTATACACAAATAGGCTATTAATATGCATGTTTTTTATTCATAAACTAGAACTTTATGTGAGTACCAATGCGAAGGCGCAATCTACATAACTGTCTATAATCACTTGACAAGTAAGGTGAAATCATTCCTGATAAATGATAGCTCGCATATTTTTAATGGGAATACACCCAGGAAAAACACGCCATTGTGTTTCAACTGTTGCAAAGAGAGGCGGGCAGTGACTCTGACTGAGGACTGCAGGCCTAATCAGAAATGCTTTCTGTGGTATTAATTGTGGTTTTGTTGCTGTTAAGAATCAAATGAAAACCCACGTTTGAGTAGAGCAGCAAAAAGCGTGATGCAGGCTTTCAGGAGATCACAATATGATGAAGAAATACGTACAAGCAAAGCGACCTAAATGGCGATATTTTGTTGGTTGCTTTGAAGATCTTTTGTTTTGATTTTTTTTTCAGGTAGTTTGCCTGTACCAGACTCTTGGTAATCCACTCAGCAAGCTAAGTACCCTCAACAGCATGCATTCTCATTTTCTAATGGCAGATGATGGGACAATAGGCAAGTATGGGAATGAAATGATGCTCAGGAGGAATTTGGAGAAGTACATATCGCTTCAAAAAATACACACAAGTGAGTACTGCTGTGGTCAGCTTTATGACGGAGAAACCTATCCTAAAAGTTGTGGAGGTGCTTGACGTTTCCTTGTACGTGTTGCACATCTTCATTTGCCACAGATTTCACTGAGGTTAAAAGTTATTAATTGCAGGTGTCTTGAACTCTGAATATCAGGAAAATGAAGAGGATGGCATTTTTATAAAGCATTATGCATTTGGGCTAACTCGCATTTTGGTTTCTCAGTTGTAGAGACATCTAAATTACTCGGATTATTTAGTAAGTACTGAGCATTTGTTCACTTTGCAGTTTTGCATGGTCTCTGTATCAGCACTAGGTAGTTTCCCAGCATTTTGCTAGGTGGAAAAATTGTCACATTCAGTGGAATCTGAATCCTTCTTCCCCTGTTCATTACTTTTATCCTCATCACTCTTCTCTATTGCAAACCTGTGACCTCCTCAGGTACAGAAACAAAGACTGGTTGTGAAAAGAATACCTTCAGCCAATGTTTATTTGTCAGATTGTGTAACTTTCATTGTTTGCCTATACAGTAACTGAGTTATAGTATAGAAATCATGAATGAAATATTTATTACACCGACAAGTATTCTTTTTATGTGGTAGATTGTATAAATTATTTGTGGAAGTTCACTCTTACCTAGTAATTTAAATCTTGAGGTATGTTAAAAAGACATTAGCAGAGTTAAGATGTTGAATCCTTGTTTCCTTTGTCTGCTCACATTATAGAATTTACAAACTTAGAAACTTACCCCGTTTTTAATGTGTTCATATTTAAAGCTTCTTACTCAGCCTCTTACATCTTTTCTTACTGTGAGTTTTTGCAAGTTTGACTTTCTACTGTGTCTTATTTGAAATTTATTTCTGATTGTTAAAAAAAACACGCTACTGCTGTAAAACTTGAGAAAGTCTATCAAGAAGTGCCTGATTACTTTTCTATGTGTGTAGGTAAACAAATGGATGTTTACAACATTTCAAATGCCGTCAGTGTCATTGCATGTGAGAGCTATTGTAAAGGGCAGAGGGATATTTGAAGGATGTTTCTTCTTTCCAAGGCTAGGGACCCTTACAATTTTATCAGGAGGTTTTCATGGTCTGTTTGATCTGGTTGCAGAAGTTCTGTGAAAGCCTTAAAAAGTGTAAGTCAAATTAGAGGTGGTGAAGGCATGATTTCCTCTCCATTGAACCATGTATGAGACTCCTTCATGAGTATTTATTTACCAGATGTTCTGATTTTTTTGTGTGACTGAGACCTGTTTGTAACTGGTTAGGTGTGTTTTGAAACAGGAATGGGCCAAGGTGTACCCGTAATTGGGTTGGTGGTGGAAGGAGGCCCCAATGTGATCCTAATGGTGTGGGAGTACGTGAGGGCCAGCCCAGCTGTCCCCGTGGTGGTCTATGAGGGCACTGGCAGAGCTGCAGATATCCTGGCTTTTACACACAAACACACGGGTGACACGGGGTGAGTAGTGGCATAATGCTCCTCCTGCTTGGTCTGTTGTATTGGGAGGGACCTGAAAATGCCTGTCTCAAAACCACTGAGATAATTGCTAATGCTTCTAATAATGACCCCACAACGGTCCTTTGCTGGCTTTTATTTCTGTGAAGTGAGAGCATAGCTTCTTCCTTCCCTGTCTCAAACTAGCGCTGAAAGAATTATTCTGCCAAATTTACTAAGGCTTTTTTCAAGAGGAAAAAGAAACAGCATCTAGCTATTTTGAGTTATTATAATGTTTCTCACCTTTGACAATGGACACCGCTGGGTGACTCCAGAGTGCCTGCTTGGATATTGAATCAGTCCTTTCTCTTGCCATCAGTATTCTATAAGTGGGCTTGGATTTGGGTTGCACAATGCTTTTGAATCTAGGACTGGGCTTAGTTGCTTTAAGAGCCTCAGGCTGGGGTGGGAGGAGGACTAAGGTTCCTTGGCTTTGGCTTTGGTTTACCCAGTAGTAAGCCATATTTGTCATCCTCATCTAACTGTAACTCTTTATGTTACCTCCAGTGCAGCCTCAGCTGCAGACTCTATTAAACCTACCTTGATGAAAATTTTACATCCAAAGTGGAAAAAAATATGTATGTATTTGTATAGCAAACTAATATTTTTGTGAAAGTTTTTCAACATCAAAGGGGCTTTTTGAATAAAAAAAACCCCAAATTTTAAAAATGTGGCCTGGGTTTATTTTATTCAAAACCCCAAGCAATTTAATAAAATTTATATCCTAATTGTTTATTTATTATATTTTCTAAATATTCTTTTGGGGGTGTGGTATTTTTCCCTAGTGTGTTGTATTGAGAACTTTTTTCTTCACTTGCTTTTTCTCCCATACTTTTTATCTTTTAAAAAAACTGGTCCTGCCATTTCAAAAGAGCAGGAAAATATGGATGGAAAGATTAACAGTAAGATAAATGAGGGGAAAAAAATGGGAGAAGTACAAATCCTAATGAACAAATAATGAGGAATTTAATTTTATCCCTATATGATTATTGAAAGAAAGGAAAATTTTGCTAAACTTGTAGTGATTTTTAGCTCTATATTCACAGACAGTCCTTTGAAAATTGTTATTTTTTTCATTATCCTATTTCCAATAGTATATATGTATGGTCAGAGCTAATGCCTGCATGAATAATAATTTATGTTACAGGATGCCTTTGCTTTGTTTAGTTGAAAGAAGGCAGCAGTTGAAATTAGTCAGCAGAGAAGTAGAAATAAAAGAGATTTCTCATATGTCTCTGCTTAGCATGAGTTTTGTCTTTTGCTGAGGTATCATTTGGGCTGGTAAGAAGTAGCTAAAAATATACTTATTCTTGCTTGTATATCTGTTTTTCAGGGAGCTGCGCCCTCAAGTGAAGGACGAGGTCTTGGTGATGATTCAAAACACATTTAGCTTGGGACAGAAACAGTCCAGTCATCTATTTCACATTTTGATGGAATGCATGGAGCACAGAGAGTCCGTGAGTGGGGTTCACGCTCTGAGCTTAAGATGTCTTCGTTTGCTGTTATCCTTTTTGCTCTTTCTGTGGTGGGTTGGTGTGGGCACAGCAGTTGTATCTCTAATATAAAGATAACACAAAGGTGTCAGTGTGTCTGTACTAATTTATATATTGGGTAGCTCCACAGACCCTGTTTAGTTAACTTCTCAAGTCTCAGTGGTTGCTTATGAAATGACAGACTTTCTGATCTTAGTAAAAGCCCAGACATCTTTGTTTTCGTAGGAAAGATCAAGTAATTCCTACTTTTTTCTTCTCTACTAGTGTCTTATTTGTGATTTAGAAATGTTTCTATCCATTCTTCTACTCATAACAGAATTGTGCCTAGAACTTGTCTCTGTCTCTGTCTCTGTGTATTGAAATGTACTTTTGAAATGTGCTGGCATGTTTAGTGGCTCAAGTGCTTTTTTGCGAGTAGAATCATAGAATCATAGAATGGTTGGGGTTGGAAGTGAACTTAAAGATCATCTAGGTCCAACCCCCCTGCCATGGGCAGGGACACCTCCCACTAGACCAGGTTATCAAAGCCCCATCCAGCCTGGCCTTAAACACCTCCAGGGATGGCACATCCGCAACTGCTCTCAGCAACATGTTCCAGTGTCTCACCACCCTCCTTGTTAAGAATTTCTTCCCAATATCTAATCTAAATCTACCTTCTTTCAGTTTAAAAGCATTACGCCTCATCCCAACACTTCACTCCCTGATAAAGAGTCCCTCCCCAGCTCTTCTGTAGGCTCCCTTTAAGTACTGGAAGGCTGCTATAAAGTCTCCCCAGAGCCTTCTCTTCTTCAGGCGAAACAATCACAGCTCTCTCAGCCTGTCCTTACAGAGGAGGTGCCCCAGCCCTCTGATCATCTTCGTGGCCCTCCTCTGGAGTTGCTCCAAAAGGCCCATGTCTTTCTTATACTGGGGGTCCCAGAGCTGGATACAGTACTCCAGGTGGGGTCTCACGAGGGCAGAATCACCTCCCTCAGCCTGCTGGCCACACTTCTTCTGATGCAGTCCAGGATATGGTTGGCTTTCTGGTCTGTGATCACACATTGCTGGCTCATGTTGAGCTTCTCATCAACCAACACCCCCAAGTCATTCTCCTCAGGACTGCTCTCAATCCATTTTCCTCCCAGCCTGTATGTGTGCTTGGGATTGCCCTGACCCAGTTGCAAGACCTTGCACTTGGCCTTGCTGAACTTCTTGAGGTTTGCATGGGCCCACCTCTCAAGCCTGTCCAAGTCTCTCCAGATGGTGTCCCTTCCCTCTAGAGTATCAACCGTATCACTCAGCTTGTTGTTGTCTGCCAACTTGCCGAGGGTGCACTCAATCCCACTGTGCATGTCCATGACAAAGACGTTGAATAATCCTGGTCCCAATATGGACCTCTGAGGGACACCACTTATCACTGGTGTCCACCCGGACACTGTGCGATTGACTGCAACTTTTTGAGTGTGACTGTCCGGCCAATTCCTTATCCACTGGTGGTCCACCTGTCAAATCCATGTCTCTTCAGTTTAGAGACGAGGATGTTGTGCGGGACAGTATCAAACGCCTTGCACAAGTCCAGGTAGATGAAGTCAGTTGCTCTTCCCTTATCCACCAATGCTGTAACCCTGTCGTAGAGGGCGACCAAATGTGTCAGGTGCGATTTGCCCTTAGCGTAGCCTTGTTGGCTGTGACCAATCACCTCCTTATTTCCCATGTGCCTTAGCATAGTTTCCAGGAGGATCTGCTCCATGATCTTGCCGAGCACAGAGGTGAGACTGACCAACCTGTAATTCCCCAGGTCTTCCTTTGTAGACTTTTTTAAAATGGGGGTTGTGTTTCCCCTTTTCCAGTCAGTGGGAACTTTACCAGTCTGCCACGACTTTTCAAATATGATGGAGTAATGACAAATATTTGTTATGTGAGTAATGACAGTTGTAGCAATGACCACTAAAATTGAAATTACCTAATATGTTTCTTTTTTTTTTTTACTTTATTTGAGTGTTTGTTTTCTAGTTTAAAACTGAGTAGATATCAACCATGTTGCATTTTTACATTTCCTAGCTTTAAAGGCTAATCAAAGGAAATAGACTCATGTTATTATGCAGTAGGTTGATGCCAGTTTGCCTGGACTGCCATTGCATTAAAAAGCAAAATGGTACATTTGCTGTCTGAAGCAAAGGAAAATCCTGTCTGGGCCTTTGCCATTGTTTGTGTTGAAATGTGTATGATTTAATCTACCACAGCCATTACCAAGAAGAAATAACTACAGACTTCTCTGCCTCACCTCAATTAGTATACTTCTGCAATTCTAACAGATAACCGTATTTGATGCGGAGTCAGAAGATCAGCAGGACATTGATTTGGCAATTCTGACTGCACTCTTGAAAGGTACCTGTCTAAAAACATGACCTGTTTTCGTCTGACATACAGTCCCGTTGGCCTACCTTTTCAAAGCAAAGGGAAAACATCAGGGTGTGAAAACTGCTAGGTTCTTTGCTTGTTTCCTAGGTACAAATATGTCTGCTTCAGATCAGCTGGATTTGGCGTTGGCGTGGAACCGGCTGGATATCGCCAAGAAGCACATATTGGTTTATGGACAACACTGGAAGGTACTGTTATCTTTTAATTTTCAGAGTGGCTTTATTATGATGACTAATTTTCTATGATTTACATTTTCCAGGCTTTAATTAGGGAATAGTTTGTTGCTTGTAGTCAGTCTTCTGCAGTAATCATCTTTGATTTTGGAGAGGCATTATTCTTAAAATTGTGAAGTACTCAACTGCAGAGTGCATCAGATGAAAAATCAAACATGTTTATTTCCCCAGAGAAGAGGTGATGTCTAAAATTCCCTTAGCTTTTGCTGCTAGCTTTTCCAAATACTTTCAGTGGTCCTTCTGGATGTGTATTCCTCAAGCCTGTGTTGGCAATCATTGGTGGTCAAGGGTATTTCATTGTAGACCAGGGTACTCTTTTCTCCAAAGTAGTGAACTCCAAAGGAGTGTTGCCTCTATTTTCATAACTCTAGACAGAAATACGGGAATCACAGTCCTCTATGGCGTTACCAGGTAAAAAGAAAGGTAGAATTAACTGTGGTAACATGGCATCATGGCATTATTTCAGATATTGTTTCTTAGGAATAGCTGCAATTTAGGCAAGCCATGATTTAGACCTGCATTAGCTGGATGCATGTGAAAGAACATGCAGTAGCAATTGAATCACTCCTATAAATTGTGTTTTTCAAGTTTTCAGATGTAATCTAGTATTTAAGTATAACCCACCCTAAGACTTTTTATGTACAAAATATGATCTTTGTAGATGATAAATATTAAAGTGAATGTGCCTCAACACATACTATTCCCATTTGTCATAAGAGTAAATATTTTCTTCAAGAAATTATATCTGATACTGCCAGAAGTACTTTTTAAGTTTCCTCTTCCAAGAATTACAAGGTTGATTTTTCCAGTCCCAAGTGCCTTTTCTTCTTTACAATGTAAATTTTGGAAAATCGACACTGGGTATATTTTTTGGGGGGTGACTGTAACTGGTTGTTTGACACAACAGGAAAGCTGAATTTATTGATCAGCAGTCCGTATTTTCCTGTGGTTTGCAAGGCTGAATACGTGGAGGACTATGCCTGAGATGTCTACAATTGGGCATCTGTGAATTAAAGGAATATTTTTTATTGTTGTTACCTCTTTGGGCTCAGTCCACTATCTGTGAAGAGGGGATGATCATGTCATGTTCTTGCACAAAACCTGGTAACATAAATGGTGCTGAGTGCCCACTGAAAGGCAAAGAACGAAATTACTGGCTTCATTTTCAGGATTTGAATGGTGAGAGAATAATAAGGGATGTGTGAAGCCTGGAACAATAAAGTTAGAACAAAACGTTGAATAGCTCCCTCATAAAAGAGCATCATTCACTCTGTGAACTGAGTAAGACTAAGCCCTCTGGGGAAACATAGTATATGATTGAGCAACAAGTAATTGTGTCATTATTCATGGTGATGAATTATCTGATAACTTTTGAGTGTTTGACTGAATAATCTTAACAGTCTTTCTGTCCAACAGACCTTTGTTTTTATGGAATATGGAAAAGATTTGCGCATACACAATGATGTGTGCATATTTTTGCCTGTATGTTTGGGGTTTTTTTACAATACCCTGTTATCTTTTGACTCTCTGAAGAAAATGTATTTTTCCCAATGTCTTTTTTCATTGTTTTATAGCACGTACACTTTTCTATTTGTGTTTGTTTAGTTTTTTGCATTCAACAACTCTGCTGTGAACTGTTGATAAGCTTTATTGAAGCACATCTATGTAAGATATTAAAGAAAGGGGGACACCATCTATCTTACAGCTTGAAGTTCTATACTGTTGGAGTAAAGAGAGAAGCATTATGCTTTTGCCATTTTTATCATTGAAGATATATGTTGGCAAGGCCTGTGAGTCTGCATCATTCCTTTGTGTTTACATGAGAATCGTGTCAGGTGAAACTTGCTTTGACTGGTGAATAAGTATAAATGGTATAATAATAGAATCATAGAACCATAGAACAGGATCATAGAATCATTTAGGTTGGAAAAGACCTTTAAGATCATTGAGTCCAACTGTAAAAATAACACTGCCAAGTCTACCACTAGATTGTGTCCCTATGTGCCACATCTACATGTCTTTCTAAATACCTTCAGGGATGGTCACTCAACCACTTTCCTGGGCAGACTGTTCCAATGCTTGATAACCCCTTCAGTGAAGAAATTTCTCCTAATATTCAATCTAAACCTTCCCTGATACAACTTGAGGCCGATTCCGCTCATCCTATCACTTGCTACTGGGGAGAAGAGACTAACACCCACTGTGTTACAATCTCCTTTCAGGCAGTTGTAGAGATCAATAAGGTCTCCCCTCAGCCTTCTTTTCTCCAAGGAACAGAAGGCATCAAATGAAATTATTAGGTAGCAAACAGCCACTGAAATTTAATATTCTCAGCTTAACATCTCTTTATTTAGTAAGATCTTTGACTCCGATTCCCACAGCGTTTTCCTGGAGAAACTGCCTGCTCATGGCTTGGATGGGTGTATGCTTCACTGGGTAAAAACTGGCTGGGTGGCCAGGCCCAAAGAGTGGTGGTGAATGGATTTAAATCCAGTTGGTGGCCAGTCACAACTGGTGCTCCCCAGGGCTCAGTATTGGGGCCAGCTCTGTTTAATATCTCTGTCAATGACCTAGATGAGGAGATTGAGTGCACCCTCAGTAAGTTTACAGATGACACCAAGTTGGGCGAGAGCATTGTTCTGCTTGAGGGTAGGAAGGCTCTAGAGAGGGATCTGGACAGGCTGGATTGATGGGCAGAGGCCAATGGTATGAGATTCAAAAAGGCCAAGTGCCGGGTCTTGCACTTGGGTCACAACAACTCCATGTAGCACTACAGGACTGGGGAAGAGTGGCTGGAAAGCTGCCCTGGTGGAAAAAGACGGGGGGGTGTTCATTGACAGCTGGCTGAATATGAGCTGGTAGTGTGCCCAGGTGGCCAAGAAGGCCAATAGCATCCTGGCTTATATCAGAAATAGTGGGGCCAGCAGGACTAGGGGAGTGATTGTCCCCCTGTATTCAGCACTGGGGAGGCCCCACCTCAAATACTGTGTTCAGTTTTGGGCCCCTCACTCCAAGAAAGACATTGAGGTGCTGGAGTGTGTCCAGAGAAGGGCCACAAAGCTGGTGAAGGATCTGGAGCACAAGTCTTGTGAGGAGTGGCTGAGGGAACTGGGGTTGTTCAGCCTGGAGAAAAGGAGGCTGAGGGGAGACCTTATTGCTCTCTACAACTGCCTGAAAAGAGGTTGTAGAGATGCGGGGCTTGGTCTCTTCTCACTAGTAACAAGTGACAAGATGAGAGGAAATGGCCTCACGTTTCACCAAGGGAAGTTTAGATTGGATATTAGGAAAAATTTCTTCACAGAAAGGGTTGTCAAGCATTGGAACAGGCTGCCCAGGGAAGTGGTTGAGTCACCATCTCTGGAGGTATTTAGAAGATGGGTAGACGTGGTGCTTAGGGATACAGTTTAGTGGTGGACTTCGAAGTGCTAGGTTAACAGTTGGACTTGATGGTCTTAAAGGTCTTTTCCAACATAAATGATTCTATGATTCTATGTGTATGGGAAATAACGAGTAACGTTTTCCTAGTACCCACCGCTTTGACACAGAAGATTTTACAGAACTATTGCATAGTCCCCTTTCTTCACTCCTGGCTTTCCCAAGGTTCCTTTTCAGTTTTTCCATATTTCTGACAATCTTTTCTGCTCTTCCATGTGCTTTTTTCAGGTTTTAAAGTCATCTTTTGGGATAGGCAGACCAGAATTGTACCCATTATTCAAGATATGGGGTTCTCCATGGAGATATTTAATGAAATACTACTATTTTGTACATTATTCTGTATTGATTTAAGTGTAAATCCTAATAGTCTGTATGCCTTTTTTACTTGTTTCCAACTTCAGCTTACATTCATGCTTTCAGAAGATCTGTCCACTGACATTTTTTCTGAGTTAGTTTCAAGACAGATATGCAGGTAGGGTTGTTTCCCAAATGCACATTATTTCGCGTTTGCCAATGTTGAATTTCACCTGCTTTTTTTGCTGGTTATCCCATATTATGAGATTTTTTTGCACATCTTCTCAATTAATTTTATGATGATGTGTATTTTTGTATCATCAGCAAGTATTGTCAAGTCAGTATTCAATATGTGGGATTTTCTTGGTCTCCAACCACTATTAATAATCTTTTTCCCTACCATTTAATCAGTTATTAAAGAATTGGAGGACCTTTTGCTTTGTGACAGCTTAATTTGTTTAAGGGTCCTTCAAGAAAGCCATTATCAAAAGCTTCTGTGGGGATACAAATGTACTGTGTCAGTCTGACAGCCTTATCTTCATTGGACCTGCACAAATTTTGGTAGAGTTCTGATTTCATTCTGAAAAAAAACTTCCTCTTACTCTACTTATTTACCCATGTTGCTATTATTGCTGTTCCTTATTGTAGTTTCATTATGTTTATCCTTACAAAGTTCTAACTGTATTGGTACGCCATGCTTTGACAACTTGCACGCTCCTGTGTCTTTTTTAACAATTGGCATATTTTCTACTGTCTTCCGTTCTGCTTTTAGAGGAGCTGATTTCAGCTATACTTCAGTTCCCTGGGAACTCTTAGGTGAATACCACCTGGTCCTGACAATTTGCTACCACTTTGTGGATGACTTCTATAATCTTTTCTACTGACACTTCAATTTGACACAGTTCCTCAGATTTGTCTGCCATAAAGAACAGCTTTGATGTAGGACCTTTCCTAACATGTTCTGTAGTGAGCAGTGAGGCAATGAATTAATTTATCATTTCTGCAATAGCCTTATCTCCTTGCATGTTTCTTTTATACCTTGATCATCCTCTGGCCTTACAGATTGCCTGGCAGTCCCCTTACTCCTGCTCCTTGGCTTCTGATACGTTTGGAAAAGATCTATGTACCTGTTCATATCTATTTCAGTGCAATTGTTCAGCACCATTTTGAATGAAAAGTTATTNTTTTCAGTTTTTCCATATTTCTGACAATCTTTTCTGCTCTTCCATGTGCTTTTTTCAGGTTTTAAAGTCATCTTTTGGGATAGGCAGACCAGCATTGTACCCATTATTCAAGATATGGGGTTCTCCATGGAGATATTTAGTGAAATACTACTATTTTGTACATTATTCTGTATTGATTTAAGTGTAAATCCTAATAGTCTGTATGCCTTTTTTACTTGTTTCCAACTTCAGCTTACATTCATGCTTTCAGAAGATCTGTCCACTGACATTTTTTCTGAGTTAGTTTCAAGACAGATATGCAGGTAGGGTTGTTTCCCAAATGCACATTATTTCGCGTTTGCCAATGTTGAATTTCACCTGCTTTTTTTGCTGGTTATCCCATATTACGAGATTTTTTTGCACGTTTTCTCAATTAATTTTATGATGATGTGTATTTTTGTATCATCAGCAAGTATTGTCAAGTCAGTATTCAATATGTGGGATTTTCTTGGTCTCCAACCACTATTAATAATCTTTTTCCCTACCATTTAATCAGTTATTAAAGAATTGGAGGACCTTTTGCTTTGTGACAGCTTAATTTGTTTAAGGGTCCTTCAAGAAAGCCATTATCAAAAGCTTCTGTGGGGATACAAATGTACTGTGTCAGTCTGACAGCCTTATCTTCATTGGACCTGCACAAATTTTGGTAGAGTTCTGATTTCATTCTGAAAAAAAACTTCCTCTTACTCTACTTATTTACCCATGTTGCTATTATTGCTGTTCCTTATTGTAGTTTCATTATGTTTATCCTTACAAAGTTCTAACTGTATCGGTACGCCATGCTTTGACAACTTGCACGCTCCTGTGTCTTTTTTAACAATTGGCATATTTTCTACTGTCTTCCGTTCTGCTTTTAGAGGAGCTGATTTCAGCTATACTTCAGTTCCCTGGGAACTCTTAGGTGAATACCACCTGGTCCTGACAATTTGCTACCACTTTGTGGATGACTTCTATAATCTTTTCTACTGACACTTCAATTTGACACAGTTCCTCAGATTTGTCTGCCATAAAGAACAGCTTTGATGTAGGACCTTTCCTAACATGTTCTGTAGTGAGCAGTGAGGCAATGAATTAATTTATCATTTCTGCAATAGCCTTATCTCCTTGCATGTTTCTTTTATACCTTGATCATCCTCTGGCCTTACAGATTGCCTGGCAGTCCCCTTACTCCTGCTCCTTGGCTTCTGATACGTTTGGAAAAGATCTATGTACCTGTTCATATCTATTTCAGTGCAATTGTTCAGCACCATTTTGAATGAAAAGTTATTCTCAAATAATGAGTATGTTCTGTCCTTCAAGTAAGATGTAAAGAGCTCATAATAAACAAACCTTACATCTTTCACTGCTTCTCCAACAAGCACAAATTAGAATGATATGTATTCCTGAAAGTTTTGCTTTTGACTATGCAGGAAAAGATCTTAAATAATGATATTTTCACCATGCATTGTAAAGAAAAAAAAAACCAAACCACCAGAAAATGCACGAGCACAGTTTTAAAGTTTACTTTGGACTTAGTTACTTTATTAGTTAAAGAGCAGTACCTCTCCGACTGTCAGGGTCTGCAAGACTTGCAATTGTCAGGGTCTACAGTTTATGCATGGCTATTGTGGTTGTGTGTTCAAATTTTGAATTAGGTATTTAAGCAGCAATTTTTAGGTGATTGTCCATGCAGTTTTAGTATTTTTCTGTCGATTTTAGTGTTTTAAGGAAACATGCACAATTATGCACAGATCGTGGCCATTTCTTTTTAGAACTCTGGTCTCAGCATTTCAGAAGGTAAAGATTATAACCAGCTGTAACTGTGTTTCTGCTTAAATGTCAGCTCAGTCTCAAATGGACTTTACAACAAAGGATGTCATTCTAGCGGTTACAAGGTGGCTGTCTAAACCTCATTAGACACACTGCCAGCGCAAGGAATGACTGCTCGAGGAAATTTAATACGAGAATGTTCACTTTGAGATATTTCTGTAAGAAACACCAATAATTCAGGAACAGGGCTCAAGATGCACATCTTTTCACTTGTGACAATTCTGTAACATTTATTGGTCATCTTTTAGTATTACTTCTGCCAAACGTAAATATATACGCGGAAAGGACTAACTTCACGTGCCAAGTTATGACTAGCACCTGCCCCATTTGTGTGCCAGCGTCCTCATTCTGCTCGTGCCACTGAGTTTTCTGTGCATACGTGTTCTGTAGAAATTCTTTATATGGATTTATATGAACCTCATATGTCCAACTCCTTTGCTATTTTGCATGTAGAAATCCTGCTGAGCTCTGTGCAAGTGCCACGAGTACAGTGCTTTCACTGTTTGGACACTGTTGTAGGTAGAGCTGTGCTTCGTGGTGGCTTTGAGAGAGTTTATCCTAATGCAGATTCTCTCTCATATTTGAAAAGAAGTCTGCTTTAAAGAGCTTTAAGTTCTATGGAGAGATCTTGAAATACAGTACCTTGAAATGGCTTTTGTCATATGTGAAAAAAGAAAGGCTTCCTTCCGCCCCCCGCATTATCATACATTAGCTTCTGAAGTGAATTAAAGAGAAGGGAATGTATTATCAGAGTCTGGTTGTAAAGTTAGATTGGTAGAAGTTTCTACAGATTTATGTAGACTCAGTTTTATTCCCTCTTTCTGTTGGATTTTTTACACAGACGCTTCCTCCAGCATGTTTTTCTGTTTTTCTGTCATACTGTGCACTTAAAATATATTTATAAATATAAAAATATTTATTTCCAAAAGAAGATAATAATTTTCTAAGCTTTTCCTTTATCTCTGTCCTTTTGGAGGTTGGTGCCTTGGAACAGGCAATGCTGGATGCGTTAGTGATGGACCGTGTGGATTTTGTGAAGCTGTTAATAGAGCATGGAGTGAACATGCACCGTTTCCTTACCATATCTCGTTTGGAAGAACTCTACAATACAGTGAGTATTTGAAATCCCAGTGCACAACTCTAGATAATGCCTAGAAAGAGAACTGTTTTGATAATTAGGCCATACTTTTATGAAGGATTTTTGAAAGAAAAAAAAAAGAAAATTAACAGGGTTTGATAATTTTTGATTGTAATGTTAGATTTTTGTATCGGTGTCCCAGTTTTTTATTTTTGACTCATTGACATGAACCAGACAGAGCGCTCACCTGAAGCTCATGAGAAATATGTTCTGGTTTTGATCTGGTATGCGATACATGCTTATCTTGCTGAAAAATGTTAGGTTGTTTAACCAAAGTGATACCAACTTCTTTCTAGAATATGTCAATATTTAACATAGTAGAGGTGTTGATGATTGGTGTTGAAATGTTTTTGAAGAGGTTTGTGGAGAGAGTTTGAATCACAGTAGCTTATCCCAAAGATCTTTTAGCTGCTTTCTTTTACTGTATTGATTTTCTAATGTAGAGTGACATGTTTGTTTACTGTCTTTTCTTTTCACACCACAGAAACAAGGACCATCAAATCTACTTTTGCATCACCTAGTACGAGATGTGAAACAGGTAATAGACATGGGAAAGGCTGGGGAGCAAAAATGGTAGCTCAGAACTTCAGTGACCACTGCACACTGCTATTAGGTAACACAAGGGAATTTTAGGAATAGAAGTGATGGTTTCATTACTACACTCCTATATCTACTAAATGGTGTTATCTTCATCCCACCGGTCCCCCTAAGCAATTAACTAGCATACTACTACTGAATGGTCCCAAGGGTCCTATACCTTAATTTCAAAGCCATGCAGTTCGTGTAGATCAGACTCTTTTTCTCAAGTTACTAAAGTGACATTATGAGGTGGTTGTACAAAAGACTTGGTGAATTAGTGCAGTAATTGTGCTGATGGCTTTAAGGTTTTATTTTTTTTTCCCCAAAGCTAAAAAGGTCTTTCGTTGCTGAGCGGTAACAAAAAGATACTGTGACAAGATACATCATTTTAATGTGCTGCATTGCTTAGTAGAACAGAAGGTGGCAGTGGATGACTACTGCATGGAGCACTGGCTCCATTAGTAGTTTAGCGGCAGCCTTGTTATAACTACACCGTTAATTTATTTCGTGTTTCTGTTATCTGTTGTACCTCAGAGCGCTGCTCAGCCAGGAAGGGATGAGCTTTTCTTTCTACATCTAGTCTCTCCTGCAGGACATGCCTAGATCCAAAACTAGATTAATTGGCTAGCTCTTTCCAGGGTATGAATGCTAAGAAAAAATAGTAAGTCTGACTGTTTGCAAAGTTCTGTGGTCTCAAGTAGTGGGACTTCTGGTATGATTTTCTTATTGTGGGTGACTTTCATGTCAATCCCATTGATGGTTCTGTAGAGAGGTGTAGGGTATTCTGGTCTCCATTCTCCATAGCAAGTTATTTTCTGAGTTTTCCCATACTGATGGACACGTTTGAGGTCTAATTTATGTGATAGATCTGGAAGATCTCAGTGTTGAAAATATATTGAACTTTCCAGACTGAGAAATCTGTCTTTGTCACTGACACTGAAGTGATTTCCTCCTTGATGTGACCCCTCTCCTAAAACCCATGGCCTTGTTACATCTCAGAACACTTTGGGAAAGCTCAGGGTGTGGTCTAAAGGGAAGCATTTGGTCCTTGAAATGAAACAGTAGAATTTAGGTAGAAAATGGGTGCACAATTTCAAAACTTAACTACACCATTGGGTAAGCTAAACTTACTTGGCACCTGCAAACAGGTCTAAACGCTGAAAAGCCTTTTTCACCTGAACTTCTGTAAGTGTGCATAAATACTCTCTGAATAGGTTGTGCAGTTGCCGTCTTATTAAATACGGTAACACAGTAGCTAGGGCAGTCACCAGAGTGATGCGACCATGGGTTTCAGAGTATTTCCTCCATGAGTGTGACCAGCTTTGCTGCTGCTACATTTGAATGGAGATAGGCTGCAGTCTGCAATGATAGCATAAAATACGCTTTTTAGTACAGAGAAGTATCTACAAGTATAGGTAGTCAGAAATACTTGCTGAAGTCTCAGTGACAGAGCTGGAAAGTTCCATCCTGTGAGATGTGCTTTTGCCCCAGGCTGCTCAGCATGTTGCTGCCTTCTGTTCCCCAGGGCTGGGTGGCCTCAGCTGGCTGTACTGAGACTTGCCACTAAAGTCTATTGAAAAAAACACCTCAGTCTAATGAAGAAAATGATTTTTTACAGTGTGAAAGGCATACACCGTTAGGAATACAGAACGCCTCTGATCCCACCTATGCACAGGCCTGTTTTTCACTTCCAAAAGTTGTGATTTAAGGTTTTACCAATAATTTTTAAAATCTGCATGGAAGATAACCTGTTCTTCAGAGAATTTTTCTCAAACCATGTGTCATGGAAGGACAGTAGAGGTAAACTGGGAATCAGTGATGCTTTAAGCAGAAGTGGTGAGAGACTCAGAAGGTACGTGCAGCTGCTGTCCTAGTTGTCATGACAATCTTGAGCCTCTACAAGAGATTACCAGTCTCCGGGAATTACTCTACAACATCAAATGCATGCTTCATCCACTTCTTCATTTTTACTTAATGAAGTAGTTTACTGAGCAAATTGTACCATGCTAGTTTTCTCTTGTTATGAGAAGAAGATTATTATTAGTCTCTCTGCCTGTTGGTGATTAACCTGAAAAAACATTACCCTCACTGTTGAATGCAGCTGGTCTTGCGAACATTGTAATATGCATCCCTATGCCATGTGGGTGCAGTGGACTGTAGACATCACACTTTTCAGGCTGAAAATGTGGATTTGCCTGTGTTCTCCCTTCTAGGGGAGTTTCATAAGTCTAATGAATGTGCATACTTTACTGACAGACATGGGAGCTCTCAGTTGCACCTTCTTCCAGACTCCCCTCATAGTAGTAGGGCTCTGACATGGTTGAATGCTGCATATAATAGCGTCATGAAAAGCTTGTGACATTCGGTGTTTCAGAATACCTTTTCCTTGGATTACAAGATATCACTGATTGATATTGGACTGGTGATAGAGTACCTCCTTGGCGGAGCTTATCGTAGCAGCTACACAAGAAAGCATTTCCGAATTCTCTACAATGATCTCTACAGAAAACACAAGGTAACTTCTATGCAATGGCTACCACTAGTCACCAAGAAAATCCAAAATGTGGCACCTGAAAATAGCCCAGATTGTCATTGTGGCTTGTCTGAAGAGCATCAGTTAAATGTATGCCATGCTTGTCTGTTTTATGAGTCTCTTTGCCAGCTGTGGAGAGGTTGCAAATAAAACAGACAAATCCCTCCCCAAACTACTTCTGGTCCCCCAGGACTACAGGTGATTGTTAAATTAACCACTGGTTCAGTAAATTTACCTTTGTGTCCGGTAGCTGGGCTGTGTTTTTTATCTGTCGTCCATTAACAAAGATCGACAAGGCTGTACCAACCACCATTTTCCCTTTTGTGAAGCAGTTGCATGTTTCTGCTCTTGCAACTTGAACCACATCACAGAAATACTGAATTCAACAGGCATTGAACTAGACTTAGAGCATGTCAGCAAGGCATAGTGAAGAGAAACATGGAGATCCCTAACCCAAGTTTTGAGCAAATATCTTATGTTTTAGAAGCAGCTCAGTGCTCGTGGTGCATCTTCCTGCCCAGGCCAACGAGCTGTGGTTGCCTGGCAGAGCTTTTTCTGGGATGCACTGGTCATCACAGGGGAAGTCTCATGCTGGATGTGCCAGGGTGCACCCATGGTGCGATGGCTTTGTGCAGGCAGAGGGCTGTGCTTGGTCACACATGCTGTTCTGCATCTGCTGGATGCTTAAGGTGTTTTGCTGTATGGCATAGCATTGTTCCATGCCTGTACGTCAGTAGCATCACCTCTACAAACAAACAAATTGCCTCAGAACAACAGTGTGCAAACGTACTATCACTTTCATTTTTCCCATTGCCTTTCCAAAACCAGTAACTTGAAAACAGCCTAAACTTCTCAATAAATTAGCTGTATGTCATTCCCAGCATCACAGATGGAGTAGATTTACTGCATAAAAATTCTCCCCAGTTTTTGGAGTAGAACTGGACTTTGATTAAAGTACTTCTATATGTAAAAAAAAAAAACAACAAAAACCTCTCATCCCCATGTACTGCTTTAATGACTGATAGAAACTCAGGTTGTTCAGGGAAAATCAAAGAAGACAAGAAGAAAATGAATTATTTCTTCTTATAGAAAATGAGAAGAAATAATGAAAACTGTTACTTGGAGTGAATAAAAGCACAGAGACAGAGCTTTCTATGTGTCACTGGCTTAATACAATGCTTAAAAAGAGATATCTAAGCAGCTGTAAGAGGGATGGGTGAAACCACACAATCATATAACTAGGAACTGCAGGGAAGACTGTTAGTGATTCAGCTGGTAACATTCTTCCCTCTCAGTCAACACTGAACAAAATACCTGGGGATGCTCGACATGCCATCCTTTGGATTAAATGGTCAGCAAAAAGTTCAGAGAACTTCTGTCTTTTAAAGCACTTGTGGCACTTATTTATAAGGGTAGGTACCCAGAAGAGCTTCCAGGTTGGGTAATTCCAATCTGGTGCAAGCCCTGTTGTTGTAATTGGTGGATGCTGTTGGGGAAATCAGTATTTTGAATTTAGAGATTCAGAAAAATATATATTTTTTAAATCGGATGTGAAGCAGGCTATTTTTTCCTTGACGGTATGAACTCCAGTGGTAGTTATAGTGGTTGCTGACTCACTAGGCTGTGAATAACATCAGTTTCTACAAGCACCATTGCAATCAGAGATAAATTCAGACAAACTTAATCTCTAATTTGCATTTCTCTCCTTGTGTTTTATGGTATCTTTGGATCTAGAGGGTGCTCTCCAGCTTTTCTCAGAGCCTGTCTCATTCCCTTCATCAGAGTAATGAGGCGGGTAGCAAAATGGGATCTGCTGAAAGTACTTTGCATTCTCAGTTCTTCAGAACAGCACAGCCTTACAAATACAAGGTAATATAACTGCTTATTCTAGACTTTGCTTAGGACATATTAAGCTGCTAATCATTTTATTGAGACATATGTTGGTCAGGCTGTTTGTTATCGTAATTCTTCTTACATTCCAGTGGAAGCAAGGTTTTACTGCTCACTGTTCATGAAGTAATAGTCTTGGAATTTTAATGTTGAAATCAAACTCAGACACCTCCTGTGATACTTTTTAGCTTCTATCATTTTGTTGCTAAGGGCTTTCGTTCACTGAAATGTAGTGTCGCCAACTTTCTGAACATCAAGCATGGGTGAAAACTTTTCTTATTTGGAAGCAACAGGAGGAATTCTCTGATTTTCCTGATATTTTTCTCATGATTGGTTATTAAAGTAGCTATAGTAAGTCTGCTAAGAAGACATACGGTTCTGATATCTGGAAATTGATGACAGAGTATTTTCTTTCAAAGAAAGAATGATAAAAGAGCAGAGATCACCACATACTTATATCTGACAGACAAAACATAAAGTAGAACAAATCCAAATAGCTTTATTAGAATTAGTCTGACACAAAATGAATACATTATAGCATGGAGAAAACCGTACTTACACCAGTAAGACTTTTTCTTTCCCGTTAATGGAGAAAGTTTGCTGATGACACCAAGCTGTGTGGTGCAGTTGACACGCTGGAGGGAAGGGATACCATCCAGAAAGACCTTGACAGGCTTGAGAGGTGGGCCCATGCAAACCTCAAGAAGTTCAGCAAGGCCAAGTGCAAGGTCTTGCAACTGGGTCAGGGCAATCCCAAGCACACATACAGGCTGGGCGGAAAATGGATTGAGAGCAGTCCAGAGGAGAATGACTTGGGGGTGTTGGTTGATGAGAAGTTCAACATGAGCCAGCAGTGTGTGATGACATCCCAGAAACCCAACTGTATCCTGGGCTGCATCAAAAAAAGAATGGCCAGCATGTTGAGGGAGGCGATTCTGCCCCTCGACTCTGCTCTCGTGAGACCCCACCTGGAGTACTGTATCCAGCTCTGGGGCCTCCAGTATAAGAAAGACATGGACCTGTTGGAGGGCCACGAAGATGATCAGAGGGCTGGGGCACCTCCTCTGTAAGGACAGGCTGAGAGAGCTGTGATTGTTTAGCCTGAAGAAGAGAAGGCTCTGGGGAGACTTTATAGCAGCATTCCAGTACTTAAAGGGAGTGAAGGGATGGGATGAGGGGTAACGCTTTTAAACTGAAAGAGGGTAGATTTAGATTAGATATCGGGAGGAAATTCTTAACTGCGAGGGTGGTGAGACACTGGAACATGTTGGCGAGAGACATTGTGGATGTGCCATCCCTGGAGGTGTTCAAGGCCAGGCTGGATGGGGCTTTGAGTAACCTGGTCTAGTGGGAGGTGTCCCTGGCCATGGCAGGGGGGGTGGACCTAGATGATCTTTAAGGTCCCTTCCAACACAAATCATTCTATGATTCTATGAAATATCCAGACACGAATGTGTAGCAAGTTTACATTGCAAGTGTGGCAGACAGTAAAAATAATCTTTAAGTCCACAGTGTATGTTTGAGTCTATTGATTGCTTTTTTTCCTGTCATGACACAAGTACAAGAAAAGAGTGAAAGTAGGATCTTGGTATCATGGGGTTTGGAGACTGTCTAACTCTATGAAGAGGAGGCTATAAATGGCAAGCGTACAGAGCAAGGAGTGGTTTTACTCTACTAATTTTACCAACTTCTTAGCTTTAGTAATCTGAATGTGGTCCTAGCTGTGGTTTATGACTTAAATGTATATAACAATCAAATAGTTTGCTACTTGCAATTCAGATTTGCATGCAGTTTTATTTTTATGAACCTGAACCTCAACTGTTCATTGAGCTTTTCTTTTTTTCTGAAAAACAAATTTATAGGAAAGATCCACTGCTTTCCATAAATGTAAGAAGAAATCAAAAGAGGATATAAACTTTGCAGAGAACTATGAGTCATCTGGCTTTATCTACCCCTATAACGACCTCCTGGTTTGGGCAGTATTAATGAAAAGGCAGAAGATGGCAATGTTCTTCTGGCAGCATGGAGAGGAAGCCATGGTCAAAGCCGTTGTGGCTTGTAAACTCTACAGGGCGATGGCACGTGAAGCTAAGCAGAGCAACATGGTGGATGACACTTCAGAGGAACTCAAGAAGTACTCAAAGTATGAGCTGTCCCTTCACTTCAGTTAATAAAGTTCTGCAGTGCTTAGAATGGTTAGATATTTTCCCAATCCACTAAGAGTTTGTAACTCTGGACTACAGAGTGTAAAGGAAATACTTTCAGCTGCCCACTATTCATATGATATAATAGAGCTATGTATTGGTGTGCAGTCTGGCCAAGAGTTAAAGGAAAGCTGTTAGCATGTTATCTAGTTGCATATTTGAAAATTAAAACTTAAGTGAGTAAGGCATGGCTCACTGTCTGCTAAATGGTCAAGTGGAAGATTGAAATTTCCCTTACAGCTTCCCTTCCAGTTCAACTTGTTAAAAAGCCATATGGCACGTATGTGTTAACTTTTCAAATCTGTAACATGTGGTAATGAGCAAACTAAAATCAGTGCTTAAATCCTGCTCTCCGTAAGACCTAAAGAAAAATGTATGCTGAAATAACTGAGTGAATAAAAATGAAGTAGGCCAAGAATTTTCTTCAAGTTTTTAGTTCCATCTTAGTGTTTTCTGGTAGTTTTTCTTGTTAATGACATACTGTATGCTTTGTAGACATCATGCCTCAGATTCAGAGTACAATAAGATGTGATGTCTTGCTTTGCATGCAGCTCCAAAGCTTAATTTAAAGGAAGATGTATCTTCCTTGAGGAGTCTTCCCTACAGAGATGTTTAAGAGCTCGTGTAAAAGAAGAGGTTTTTGCAACTGTCTGAAATGCTTGCCCACAGTGGTGATGAATCTGTTGTTGAAGGAAATACACAGAACTTCATAGGGTCCATCTTGATCGCTAAGTGGGATTAAGAACCAAACGAATACAAAATAGAAAATAGAATGACCCTAAACCTTATGATTAGGACTAAATAGTTAAATTTACTCCCTAAATTATTTTTTGCTAGATATATTGATAAAACAAAGGAAAAAATGGGAGAAGGCATACTTATTGAGATAGTTAGCTGGTCATTAATTAATGGAGTTTTCAAACCAACCTCTTTGCAGCAGTGATTCTGAGTTTTGACTGATTCCTCTTATATTAACTGTTAATTCCTTTTCACTCTAGGGAATTTGGGCAGCTTGCCTTAGATGTGCTGGAGAAAGCATTCAAACAAAATGAGCAGATGGCCATGAAGCTGCTGACCTATGAACTGAAAAACTGGAGCAACTCAACTTGCTTAAAACTAGCAGTGTCTGTGGGGCTGCGGCCTTTTGTGTCCCATACTTGCACACAGATGCTGCTGACCGATATGTGGATGGGACGCCTGAAGATGCGGAAGAACTCCTGGTTTAAGGTAACATCAGTCTAGCTTTTTCTGAGGATTTAGGTGCTGTTTAGATGCTTTATACATGTCTTTGTGGTTATGAACATGTCTAATGCAGCTTGAGACAGATGTGCTTAAGCATGGATTGGAATGTGCACATCTGGGAGAGAAAAGAAAGGAGGGAAGACAGGAAGACAGTACTTGCTTCTGTTTTACTTCTTTGCAAAAGCAGATGTGGGATGACATTAAGTGAGTGCGTTTTGTGAGGGTTTTTTTGCTGTTCCCATTCTCTTGACACCCTTCAGTCCCTCCCCACCTGCTCTTGCTGCCCCACGTTGCTGGTTCTTTGGCAGAGCTGCTGATGGGAGGAATGCCCTCCAGACATAGGGAGCAGTATCTAAAGTATCCCCAGGTACCACAGCACTCTTCAAAGCCAAAAACAGTCAAGAGCAACACACTTCTTTGCAGGCTGTAGGAGTGTGGTACAGAGATTTCTCGCACCAGTGGCTTGGAGGGAGCTAGTGGAATTGCACTGGGTTTGTGCTGGCACTGTGCATGGCTGACTACGGCCTAAGGTCTATGCTATCACCACTGAATTAATTTCCTGAATCTTGTGTCTTTCTTTTAGGTCATTATGAGTATTCTCCTGCCTCCCACCATCTTGATGCTGGAGTTTAAAAGCAAAGCAGAAATGTCTCATGTACCTCAGTCTCAAGACTTCCACCAATTCACATGGTATCATGGGGATCAGAGCCCAACCAGCTCTAAAGATGCCTTGTCTCTGGTTAGTTGGTGATATGTTTCAGGGTCTGTCTGTTTATCACAGTATAATCCTGAGGAGTGAGGAGAAGGGGATCAGCTGGAGGTGTCGGGGGCCAATTCTCAAGAAGTAGGGGTTCGGTCCCTGGTTTGGATACAGACCGAAGTGACCTTGGACAAGTCACTCCATCTGTCCTGGTTGTCACTTCTGTACTGGCCATAATGAGAAAATCCTTCCCAACCTCACAGAAGTATAATGAGGTTTTAATTATCTGTTAGTTATGCAGGTATTTTAGGGCACAAAGTCTATTCAAGCTGCAGATAAATACCTATGTAATATTGTATACCAAATAATCTAAGAATGGTTTCATATCATACACAGAATGACATCCATAAAACTCAATTTAGGTTGCCCAGTTGAGCTGTCCAAAACAGGGAAACAGCAGAACTGAGGCAGTCCAGGACCTGTCCTCTCCACGTCACTCCTTCCTCCTGCTCTGCCTGCCCAGCAGCCTCTGCCCCGCATCTCAGCCGCAGCCTCTCCCATTCTCCATGGCCATCCTTTGCTCTCAGTCTCTCCTTGAGATTTTGTTTCCTGAATTACATCATAGCCCTTCCAGAGGTCTAGCTTCTGCCCTCCTTGTTGAAAAACAGGATATCTCTACTTCTGCATTGCTTAAGCCTAGTAGAGGTGCCATTTACAGCACAAGAGAAGCACTGTGCTTTTGGTTTAGTCACCTGAATTGAGTCCTGCAGGGACTTGTGGTTGCAAAAAAGTCCTTCTTAAGCCTGTCTGTGGAGAGTCTCCAGCACAGGTGAAGTCTTTGCCTTTTAAGATCTGAATTCCCCCAGACTTCTACTAAGCAGAATTGCCTGTCCTTTCTTTTTCTTATTCTCCACAAAGCATTCCTTGAACTGAGAATTTCCAAAAGTTTTCAGTGTGAGATAGACAGCAGGCGCAGAGAATTTCCATCCAAAATGGTAAATGTTGGTGAGGTGCTAACCAATGACAACAGGATTGTCAACTGACAGCTGTCAGGCAATCTTTTTTGCTCTGCTTTGCTTACCTTACAGCAGACAAACATTGTAGATTACTTGGGACCTTCTCAGTTGACTTTAAATTTGTGTAAAATAAAAGAGATTGGATTGTCACTGGGGGCTTTAGCAGCTGCATGGTAAGCTTGTCAATGCCACACTCATACATACAGTGTTTTCTCTCTCAGATGCAGAAAAATGCTTGAAGCCATTATCTCCTGCGGTGCCGGTCTAATATAGTCAGTTCAAAAATGCTTTTTATGGGATTAGGTAACAGCTATGATACAGAGGACAGGCCAATTGTAATTACTTGCAGCAGGACCACTCCTGCAGTCTGGTAGAGGCAACACAGCAATGTGTGTAAGCACTTTTCTGGTCTGCCTGAGACAGGGCTGTTTCCTTCCTGTGCTAGCAATAAGCTTAAATTCTGATTTTATCAAATATAGCATGTTGTTTAAAACAAAATGCTGAGCTACCACTTTTTCTTAAATACTCTGTTATGAAATGTTATAGTAAAATGCCCAGAAAATTTCAACAGCGTACATGTGCCATACAGAGCATTTTTCACACACAGTCATAAATTCCAGTGATCCGCTGCAGCTGGAAACTGCATTCTTTCATGGGACAAATTCTCTCCTTCACCTTGGAGGATCCAATGTTAACAGTATTGGGATGATTCTGTGTACCAAATTCTCTGGTTTAGCACTTTCCTGAGTCTAATGTGATGAAAAAAATTAGTCAGTTTTCCCCTGATAACACAAGGAAATATGTAATAGAGATAAATAAATCCCATAAAAAGTGCTATACTGCAGATATCCAGTAGCAGTAAGTTTTAGCATTCATATTAGCCAAGGCAATTGGCCAGCCTTGAAACAAGACTGAACAAGATAGTTTGGTTCCCTCAGCCATGCCCAGCTATTAGGTATTTATAGTTCCCCCAGACCTCTCTCCTTCATCTCTGAAAACTCCTTCCAGCACCTTCTGGTTTTCTCAGTTGCCCGCTGCTGTGAGTCTGCAGCTCTTCTTAGGCTTCAGCAGCAATCAGATATTTGTACTTTCAGAGGGGTACTCGGACAAGTGTCAAACTCTGGATACAGAATCAAGTGTTTTTGCTTTTTTTGGTTGTTTCTGTTTGTTTGTTTATTTATTTATTTATTTATTTATTTATTTATTTATTTATTTTATTGACAATGATAAAGAAGTAACCTGGAGTTTTTGCAGGCAGTTCTTTGTAAGAGAGTACTTATTTCATCCTCATCTTTTAATCAGGCATACAATAAAAAATAGCAATTAGATTCTGTATTTAGAATTTCACTGTCTTGACATTTTCTGTGCAACTGTATACATGAGTGGAAATGTGATGCTCATTCCCTTATTTCAGAACATGCCACAGTTGTCGGTGGATTTCTAGCTAACACAGGTACATTGTATTGGGAGTTGGTATTTATCTGTATTTCACAGCTGGGGAAAGTGAAGCACAAAGTGATTAAATGAGTTTCTTTAAAGACTTAAAGAAATGTGTGTCAGAAATAGGAGTGGATTCAGGTCTGCTGGCACTCAGTCCACTGCCTGTAGTTGTAAGAGCAAACTCTAAGTTAGTATTTATAATGGAAAAGTGTGCATGTTAATTATTGCAAATAAGATGGCTGTTACAAAACAAAACTGAGCTACAGTAGTGGTTTGTATATTCAGAACACCATCTGTACCTGTCTTCCCTCTAACATGACACAACCTTTGCTGTCATAGACCATGGTTTCTTACTTTTTAAATGTTGTTTCCTTTTAAAGAAGGATTATGATGTGGAAAAGGTTGCTCAGAAGTCTGGTGAAAGCCAAGTCGATGGTGGACAAGGAAACCTGCCTGGCACTAGAAAAATCTATGAGTTCTACAACGCACCAATTGTCAAGTTCTGGTTTCACACGGTTGGTCATCATGCTAGAACTTGGATTGCCAAAACCCTCCTTTGATCCTTCAAATACCACTTGATGATGCTTTTACTTTGCCCAGCATGGATTTGCAGTGACTTAGTGGTGGGGTTGGATGGGAAGACATTTGAATAATTCTGTCACAATTAAGTGAAATTTTTTTTAGCTAAAATCATGCAGCAGCAATTAAAAACACACAGACAAACAAAAAAGAGCAAAAAATAATTACAAAGCACTGAAGACAAATCTGGGCGCAGCTTTTTACAGTGTTTAATTGCACAAGTAGAGATAGATTTGAAGCTGGCCCTAAATACATCACAAATATTCATGTCCCTTTCTTTAGTAACTGTTTCTGAAGGAGTGAATATTAATCTATGGGAGATAGTTTGCTATAGAGAATTATGCATTTATTAAATCAATTTTAGTAACTAACCCAGTGTCAGTAGAGCTTAGGAAGTTTTAAGATCAGGTTGGCTGTTGGGTCAGACCACCATGTACATAAACTGTTACTCCTTTCACAGGGTGTGGTTAACTGCTTTATAGGTTATTAATCAGTTATCTCCGATACGTTTTCAGTGTGCTCTGGTACCTTTAAAATATGTGCTTTCCACCTGATACTGTTCTTCCTATGTTTTGGGAGGCACTGCTTAACCAGCAGTGATCCCCATAGCTTTGAGAATGGTTACTTGCTCCTACAGAAGGTTAGAACAAAAGCATAGCACTGCCTTTACCTTCAAGTAACGGTGTGCAGATGTAATAGTCTGTCTCATATGTGGGTTTGGGGTCTAGATGAGCATGTGCTGCAATAGTTTGTCTTCTGCTCTCGTTTTTTCAGCACTAAAGCACCAGTTTACCAAATGATGTTTAGGGATATTGCTATAACAAAACTTTAGAGAATGGAGGAAAGATTTTGGGCTCAAAAATCTGACGCTGCCCCAGTAGTTTGAATACATATAGTCAGGCTAATCACGTGTTAATATGTTTACAGGGATTTTTGTGCATATGGATTATATATTGTGTGTTTTGTAGATGGCATACATGGCGTTTCTCATGCTCTTCACTTACACTGTGTTGGTGAAGATGGAACCAAGACCAAGTGTGCAAGAGTGGCTTGTTATCGTTTATATTTTCAGCACTGCTATCGAAAAAGTCCGGGAGGTAAGCTTTTCCATTCACACTTCTTGTCTACAGAGGATATATGATAAACCAGAGAATGCCAAATCCTGCATTATTTTTGTAGAGAATTTAGCAGAGGAGAGAATTATACAGGCATTTATTTCTAAGAAGTCTTTTATTTGAAGACCAGTATTTGGGCTTTGAAAATGTATCTTAAATTTTGTTCTTAAATCTCTGTCCTTCTGTGTAAAGCGAGTGGTAATATGCAGGTCACTCAAGAGTGATTGTTTTGAATTGATATTTGGAGCCTCAGTATAGGCATCTGTTTCTTAATTGTTTTGAACGGACCATTAGATTTCTTATAACGAATATGGAATTTCTCTTTAGATATTTGAGTGTGGACATTGTTATCAATTAATAGGTGTTATGTGTAGAATAATCTATGGCTCTCCATCAAGCTCTTCTTGCTAGCACTAACATTCATTGGAGACTTTGAAATTCATGTCATCTACTTGATTTTCTTTGTCCATGTACTTGTTCTGGTCTGCTGGCAAAGACTTTGTAGGACACTGTGTCTTACACGTGCAGCTAATTAACTGCTGAGGGGTTTGTTGCATATAACTGCAAACCTCTATTTCTCTAGATTGTATCAACTAATTGTTAAAGCCTTAGGCCCTGATCCTGCAACTGGTTCCTCATGTGAGTTAGTCCAGGTGAATTGAGTAGGATCACATTAATGTGTTCATATGTGCAAATTCTTGCAGGATCAGGGCCGCATTTCAAAATCTCTGCTTTGCTTGGAACTTATCAGTGTGATCTTACATAGCACTGCATAATTGGCCTCACTTGCACAATGTGTAAAGGTTTTATTTACGGCCTCCCAAAGATTCCACTTCACACATTTGCTCAGTGAAGCTTAAAATCCCTTTGGGGCACCTCACAGTTCAAGGAGCTAACATTTTACCTTGCTAGTTGCCAACACTCCTTTTTTTTAGTGCGTCCTTGGTGGGATACAAGGATCTTTCTTTGTATTTTCAGTCTGAAATAAAAAGCATTAGTTATTTTCCCATCAACAAGGTTAGGTTGGTACTTTCCATGACTTAGGGGCTTTTGAAAGGGCTATTGCAGGTCGTGACCGTTCCTCTAGAAAATGCTCATTAATTTATAATGATACGTATGCATAATAGTTCTATACTGGCTGCTCTTTTTGCTGAGGAAATGCGCTCTTCAGGGATGGGTTCAGGCTCAGAATTTCCTAAGTTTTCCCTTAGGAACAGCCATCCTATTTGGTGTGGCACACTTGAGCAATACGACGCAATAGATTAAGCACAAACCTCAATTAATGGTGAATAGCAATATGCAGTACACGAGCCTGAAAAAAAAAAAAAATACATTCCCAAATATCATGAAACAGTTCAGACAGAAAAGGTTAAAAAATGTATCTGTGATTTTAATGGAGTTTCATTGTTGGTTTTTTTTTTCCACATTCTACTCAGGTATTTATCTCAGAACCTGGAAAATTCCGCCAAAAAGTGAAAGTGTGGATTTATGAATACTGGAATTTTACTGATTCTATAGCTATCATCCTGTTTATGATTGGTTTTGGCTTGCGCTGGTCTGAGCCCCCTGTTCAAACTGCAGGGAGGCTTCTTTACTGCTTGGATATAATATTTTGGTACACTCGGCTCCTTGATCTTTTTGCTGTGAATCAGCATGCTGGCCCATACCTGACAATGATTGGGAAAATGGTAAGTATTATGCTTGGAGTAATATTTTTGTTATGGTTAAGGCATCTGTTGAGGAACACGTAAAGGTCAACAGTGACAGAAAAGAATGATGGTCAAAGGACAGGTCACCTAATAATCCATAGTGAGTGTATTACCTGAAAATACCAAGTCTTTTTCTGTTTGTTAGTTGACTATAATCAGATTTCAGTACTCTCTAATTTATTCATTATTTGAATTTATTCACAAAAGCCATTTTTGCTTCATTCCTTAGAGAAGGGATGCATTTGAGTTGAGTTTCTGATCCAACCTGATAATAAGAGAAAGAATCAGTGTCTCTTGCAGATGGGCTCACTACTATAGATAATTCCCCTAGCTCTTGGAAACTGTCTCATTATTTTACATTTTGATTCAAATAACTATATCCCATTTTTAGCAGGCAAAATTTCTCTGAGATCAAAGTTAATTTTTTTTCTCTTTTGGTATAAGAACTGCTGCTGAACTGCTGCCTAGTCTTGAGGGACATCTGCAGATTCCCTCTGTAATTTCTCTCAGTTATTGGGAACTATCTTATTAATACTTTTATATTCTGTCTTGCATAGTAATTCTGATGCAGTGTTAGAAGGCAAAATCATTTTCACTGCTATCCCTTGCTCTCAGTTTGGAAGAAATATCACTAAGGAAAAGCACCATCATAAGGTCTCTGCATTTTTCAAATCTTGCTTAAGATCTTAAGAGGGACTTGAGAGGCAAGTAGGACTTGCGTCCTTTCTGGTCCAGGATGACTTTAACCTCTATAAAATACTTGGGTGGTTCAGGTCATAGAAATAAAATAATTTTATTTCCTCCAGCATATCAGATTATTAGCCCTGTTTTTATATTCTAATTTGTAAAAGCAGTGAATGTCTCCTTTACATGTAATTAGCATATGCAAACATGTCTTCCAGACAGCAAACATGTTCTATATTGTGGTCATGATGGCCATCGTCCTGTTGAGTTTTGGAGTGTCACGAAAGGCAATCCTTTCACCAGAGGAGCCTCCTTCTTGGACTCTGGCACGAGATATTGTATTTCAGCCCTACTGGATGATGTTTGGTGAGGTCTATGCTGGAGAAATAGATGGTACGTAATTTTCACAGTACAACTTAAATTTAGTATGTGCAGAAACGTGTCCACTTTAGGCTACTAGATTTTTGACCACATATTGAATCTATTCTTTCTCAAACAATTTTGATTCCCCTATGTGTATGTCCTGAATGAGTAATACTGCATGAGTAAAGGTGAGAATATTAGCTTCTGTGTTTAAAAGCTTAAGCTTTGAAACCTTCAAATTTAGCTTTTCAAATGAAGTATATGGCAAAGCTCAGAGCAAAGCACATAGGAAGTAACACTAATCTAATTCATGGTCATGGGATCTGGCAGTGAAATTAATTTCCTATTAGGTGAATCCAAAGCTGCTGATCTCTTGGAAAAAAGTCTACAAAGTTGCCTTAAAGGAAGAAAGCATAAAGGGAAAACAAAAAAGGAAAAATAAAAAAGAAAAATTGTTTTTCACTGAAGTAAGAGTTACCTGGCGTCATTCTTAAACAGATAAACCAGATGAAAATAGGAAAAATAGAACCAATCAATGTAAATAGGAAAAATGTTCTATCTTGATTATGGCTTTCTCCTTAAGTGGGTAAGAGAGGAGAACTGGGCACTCCAGTAGGTATTTCAGCATTACAGATGGAAGGCACTTTCATGCTGCTAAGTGATGGGTACAAGTAAAACAGTCCCTAAAATAGAAAAGTAGGTATGCAAATAGGTACAGAAGTTATGTAGTTGAGCATAGATCTGATTCATTAAAATAATTTAAGATGTTGCATCCATTATTATGGATTATTATCAGCCATTGGAATAATCTCCCCAGGGAAGTGGTGGATTCCCCATCATTGGACGTTTTTAAGATTTGACTGGACAAGGTGCTGGGTCATCTTGTCTAGACTGTGCTTTTGCCAGGAAAGTTTGGACCAGATGATCCTTGAGGTCCTTTCCAACTGGGTATTCTATGATTCTATGATTCTTTGATTATTGCTGAAACAGTCACATGATGGCTATGTGTTTTGGTTATATAAGTCAAAATTCTTTTTATGAAAGCACACTGTTATGTTTCACAGTTTAATCCATTTAATCACTTATTAATGCTAAACCTTTAGAAATTTGACAGTTCCCAAATAAAGCTATGATTTCTCTAATGACTCTTTATGCTGTGGAATATGTCCTGAATTTAGGGCTGCTGCCTTATAAATGTGTTTTAAAATTTCCTCAAAGGTGTAAAATTTGATTAAAAGTTAGAAAGACTGGAAAGTATTTATTTTGACAATTTAAAAACATTAAGAGGTAAGCCTTAATTTCTACGTTGCTTCATCTCACAGATACTCGTATCCATATATCTTTTTGCACGTGAGTTAATGTGGTCTGAAGGAATAACACTGCAGTGCTGACAAAGCAGCCTTTGCGCTGTATCCTTTCCACAATGGAGTCAGTGAAAGCTTTGACACTTGCTTTAAGGTCAAAGGATCAAAGATTTGGATTTCAGTTTACTCGAGTATTTGCCATCTCCCAAATGCATTTCAGCTGCATCATTTTTCCCCTTAACAAAAAGTTGGAGTGACTGGCATAAGAACTGATATATATGAAATGGTGTCTAGAACTTCTGAACTGCAATGGAAACTATGGGGAGTAGTATCATGAAGAGGTCTCATCTCTCCTTTACATGGAGGCAGACTTTTTAGTTGGAAATTTATTGATGTATCTCCATAAAAGTAATGAGGACTATTCTGTTTCTTGTTGGGGCAAATAAGAAGCACATGCCATTGCTGTGCTCTGCTCTGATTTCCGTGCTAACCATGGTCTGTATGTCTTTCACTTTCAGTCTGCGAAACCAATGAAGACTGTCCTCCTGGCTCCTTCCTCACGCCATTCCTCCAAGCTGTCTACCTCTTTGTGCAGTACATCATCATGGTCAACTTGCTTATTGCTTTCTTTAAGTAGGTACCATGGTATATTGCTGCAAAAGCAACAGCAACTAATAGATGTTCTGCCAACACTTCTGCAAAAGCATTTCACCAAAAATGCCCCAGCAGGGGCGTATTGCTGGTGATTTTACCCCATCTTCCATGAGGGCCCAGAGAATAAAAAAAAGAGCGGTAGAAGCAAGAGGGTGGGAAGGAAGGTCATGGTGAGCAGACACCTAAGCTGTTTTGCCGTTTAAACAGAATCTGACTCTGTGAAAGTGGAAAACTCAGTTGGCAAACAAGCAACATTAATTCAGCTCTGAAGTAATTTGTCCTTTGTTCCTAAAAGTTGTATTTGTTGTGCTGATAGCTTGTATAATGTTCATCGTAGGGTAGCTCAAGATTTAAATGGGTAGATAAGTAGGGAAGGTGTTCAAGGGAAGAGGGTAATGACTTTGTAGGCGTGTGCTTTTCTGTTAGGAAATAATTTGAAAATTCCTGCTGTTTGGTGCAATTTGATATGTTCTAGACTGAAATCTAACTGTAGTGTTTTTAACTATTTGCTTTTTAATGTCTGCTGCCAAAGTATGAAGAGTCTGTATAGTAATTCTATAGTAATACTAGAGTAATTAATCAGTGCCTTTATACTAATTCTAACTTTTCAAGTTTTAACAGGGAAACCCTTGTAGTGATCAAGTTCTGTAAAATATTAGTAAAAAGCAGTCTAACCCAAGTAGTTTATTATTTTTTTCTAGAGTTTAGTATTTCTGGGGAAGAAAAAGTCAGCTGTAGGTTAAAAAAAATTCAAATGAAGAAATGTAGTGATTAATATTCAAGGAAACTGAATGATCAAAACTCATTCTATTCCCACTTCCAATTAGAAATCCCTTTCCTGAAATTGTGGCAAGGCATCTTTTTTTTTTTTTTTAATACACAGCTGTGAAATTGTAATTTGAATTATTTCTAGATTTAAACCTTCAGCAATGATGATATGTTACATCTTCTACCTAGTGATTTGATTGTTCCAGAAGTGGGACCAGAAATGGGTATGAGCAATATATTTAATTATGCTCCCAGAAGCAAGGCTGGTATTTTTGTGATTATATGCTGAGTGTGTAGTATGACGGTGCAACTGAAATTACAGTGCCAGAAACCTCAAAGTTGTTTTCCTGTGCTTCGGTCTATGATAGTAGATACGGGAAATTATTCAGTGCAACAACAGTCACATTTAGTAATATCATAGCTCCACAGAGTACCCTGCAGAAGAATCACTCCTGTAGCTGCGTCTTGCAGCAAGTATTTTGTTTAGAGTCAGTACACCGAAAAGCAGCAGAACCATTTTGTTAACACTCTTCCCTTAGCCTGACTCCTACATTTAATCCAGTCCAAAGAGGCAGACAATGTTGAATTCTCAGTTAGGCTATGTATTAAAGTTTAAATAATCTGGCTGAGATTTCAAAGCTACTTCAGGGATATATTTTGCCCAGTTGCCATTAATGTGAATGGGAATTGGATCTCCAAATCCGTTAGGCAGCTTTGAAGATCTCATTCTCAGTGCAGTAGCTGCAGGCACATGCTGCTGCTTTGTTAAATGAAAGTTGCTAAGCTGATTTACCTCACTGGAGGCATGGGACTTTTCTTCAGTGTCAAATTAGATCTGTAGACAAGCATCTCGTGCTGTTTTGGGAGTATTCCTCACAGGAGTGTTTTAACCTCCTTCCCCCTCTGTCTCTCTTCTCAGTAATGTTTATTATGATTTGAAATCCATATCGAACAAGCTCTGGAAGTATAACCGGTACCGCTACATTATGACCTACCATGAGAAGCCATGGCTGCCTCCACCTTTCATCCTTCTGAGCCACATTGGACTTCTGATAAACCGCATCTTCCACCGTCGACCCCCAAATGAGCTAGATCAAGAGGAAGGCGATGTTGGACTAAGTAAGCAGAGCTAAGCTGGGGACCAAAAGAAATAGCTGATGAGGCGTGTTTTGCCAGCCTCACTTTGTAGCTCAGTTCCTCAAGGAAAGGAAAAAAAAAAGAGAGATTCGCTGGGTAGGAGGCTGTTTTTATTTGCAAAACTGAATTTAACCTGCCTGTCTGAGAACTTGTATAGGAAGAAGTGACTAGGGGAATACTTTGCTTTGTATTTGGCTTTTGCTCTGCTACACCCTGTGCATCAGTCAAGATACATCGCAACTCAGAGCTGAAATAAAGTGACAGCAGCTTTTTCTGTAGGACAGAATAGCCTTATTTTGAAAGAAAGTAAACAATACTGGAGGTGTACGTTTCTGTACATTTGTCCTGAAAAGACCAATGATTCCTTTTTAATTGCCCAGAGAAAGTAGCCACAGAGCCCAAGGACAGATGAGATCCAGTGATGGCAGATGCAGAGAGAGAGCATAGGGGCCTCCCACCTCCTCCCTGCATCTTCCCTTTGTGCACTGGCTCATCACTGCACCTTAACCCAACCTCCTTCACCCTTTCCAACCTGGGTTTCTCCATCCCAGGGTCCTTTCTAATGCGTCTTTAAGGTGATGCCAGTTCCCTGTCCCATTGTTGCCAGCTCCTGCAGCTCTGCCAGGAGCAGCCCTAGCTATTTCTGGGAGGGGACCACGAGATGTTGGTATGGGAATGCATACTCAGTAGTGGGGCTTGGTGGTTGGTGGGGTGAGGCAGGGGAATGGGGAGGAGGAGAGGCTGCTGGCTGTAACCTTACCTAAAAAAGCATTGGGGAACATTGGCGCGCAGTATTATACAGCCTCATCCTTTTTGATGCAATGTACATTCTTGATACCTAATAACAGAGGAGAGCAGACCCTGCCTGGGTTATGCTTCACTTAGGATTTTCTCTGCTGAACGTGAATCCCTGAAGATATCTGGCACGCTCACAGGTGGTTGCAGAGTTCAAAAATGGGCTTAACTAATCAATGCTGAGCTGCTTTACTGCTGCTCCCAAGCTCAGCTCCTCCATCATGACTGGATATATCAGCCTGCCTTTGAAGTACCACTGCTTATTTTATATGGATGCATTGTATAAGTCACTGACGTAGCATAGAAGGTGTCTTGTAAGGTGCATTAGGCTCAGGGAAAACTGAAACACTGGTTAGCACATCTAAAAGTCCTTGGATAGAAAAGGGCTCATGCTTTGCCTACACTTCTCTCAGAAAGAGACTTATTTCCTGTTTATCTACATTTGTGTCTCTTTTCTATGTGCCTATGCATTGCTTGATAATTTTCTTCTAGTTAAATTTTGGTGTGGTTATAATTAACTGGTTTTAGCAACGAGGATCCAGTGCCACCCTGTGGAAAATCAGTGCAAATACCAAGATACAGAGTAGAATCTCGGAGGCAAGAACACAGATAGATTAGGGTGAAAAGGAGCCTAGGAGGTGGTCAAGTCTCTTTCGGAGTGGAGGGGGGGGACCCCAGAACACTGGAGGTGGCTTCCCTGCTGAGCAGTGTGTTGCAGCCGAGTACTACACACTTGCAGCAAATACTGCCGCGTTGCTTGGCACAGATACTCCCCTCCTCCCCCCCTCCCCCCCAGCAAGTACAGTGAGGACTCTGGTATGTAAAAAAGGAAAGAAAAAAGGAGCTGGGAAGATGTGGAGTTTGGATCAGAAGAAGCAGCTTTCCACCGTATGCATTTCTTCATGCTGACTTATAATCGATCTGTTCTCTCAGAAGTCTTGGTGTGCTTGAAGAATAGCATCATGAGCAGCCCAGGCTGTGGAATTTTAAACTTTTGAATGTGTTCTTTTTCTCCCAGCAATCTTGCTTAATGTTTTATACATACGAACATGTGAAGCAATTAGGTGAACAAAAGCTTTGTAGCTTTGAGTACCTGAAAGGACTGTAATTGTTATAGGTGACTAGCCCTAAATGAATGCTTGGACCAAATTATAGTGAAATCTTCATAAAATTGGCTAATTGAACATACCTATATGTAAGTCTTGTGAGCCATGCATGTGTAACAAAATACAGGAAAAAGTTTGGGAGAAATGCATCTTTGTTAGCAGCCATTTGGGTATGTACTTTTGAGGCTTTAAAAGGGAGTGCACTGGAATTTTTGTCAGTGTGGTTTTGCTCCCTTTCTAAGGAAAGATAAAAAACACGTTTACATGTGTTTGGCATGTTAAGTCTTTATGCAATGCATGGAGTTAGGTCTGATTCATTCTTGTCAAGGGAGGGGGAGGAAACCTGTTCTGGCAGTTTTCTTTTTTTTCTCATGGATGCTTATAAACAATTGCATTTGTCAGCGTGCTTCATACCAACTCCTGCCTCCTTTGTTCAGAGCTGTACCTGAGTGATGAAGAGTTAAAGAAACTCCATGACTTCGAGGAACAGTGTGTGGAAAAATATTTCCATGAGAAGAATGAAAGCCTGAGTTCCAGTGACAGCGAAAGGATCCGTCTGACAACCGAGAGGTGTGTTTTGCTGCAGATTTGTGCTATTTGTATACATTCGGCGTATAGAAAGACTTTGAGAAGCTAATGCTCTTGGAACAGGCTGTGGCCACTGTGAGCATGAGGAGCAATAACATGCGTAGGGGTTGCCGATTTGGTGGAAATGTAATGCATGTGTTTGAAGTGCATGGCAGGCCTGGCTGGGAAGCCTTAGGTGCATCCCTGGATGTGTACAGTGTGCGGGGGGCTAAAGGACTACTGTAAGGTGTTGCCCAGTTTCGCTTTTGCAGATGAGGTAGCACCGCAAAGACGTGGCGGAGTACGGCATACGATACATATTTTTATTTAAAGGCTTAGCAATGTTGGAATGCTGCGAGAGTATTGCTTGTGATTGAGTATAACTGCTGGTCACAGAAATAACCGTGTAACCGCTGTAGCATTATCTGCTGCGTAGTGTCTTGATTTGCAAAGTGTCCATACACAGCTGTCAGTGGGGTTTCAAAACTCTCAGTATAGCCTAATTTAGCTTTCTATTGAAATCAATGGCAAAGCTGCCATTAAGTTTAATGGAAAGAGTTAAAGAAAGTGAGCACTATAAGAAGTCTCACTGAATGCCAATACTGGTCTGACCTAATAAATTTGTTTTGCCTAGAGAAAGATAGCCTCTTAATCTTTGCCTGTTCATAGTCTATTTTCTGCATACTAAAACAAAACACGAGCAAAATGAATGTACCCTGCAAGAAAAATAAACCAAGTAGCTTTGTTCAAAAGCTGCAGAATTGATTACAGTGAGAAGATTTCATTTCGTGGATAAATATAGATCTGGAAAGGATTTTTTCTCCTGAGTGCAAAGGTAAAACACACTTCACAGCATTGCATAACATTAATACAAGAAATTAATTTAGATTAATAAAATATTTTGGAACGCTGGCATTTCATGTTATTCAGCTGTTGGTTAAATACTACCTCTTTTAGTTACTCAGTGACAAAGGAAAGGAGCAACATTTGCATATTGCCTGCAGCTAGTTTATCATTGTCTTAGTAATAGAGCACCAGAGAGAGTATCTTCAGGAAATGTGAAGATAATGATTTGGTTAAAATGATATCATTCCAGGGCAAGAAGTTCTTGCACTGTTCACTGGGGATTTGAAGACCATAAAAAAGGTTTTACTTTTTGGACAGCTGAATTTTACTTGAAGAAAACTGATGGCAGCAGACATACAGACTGTTCCCAGAGGCCAAATAGGTTCTTGGGAAGACACTTTTCACAGTAGTCTCCAGTATTTGAGAAATGGAAGAGTATCTGTAGGTTTATGTGAGCCTTGTCCTTCTCATGCTTGCACAAGAAATGTAGGAATGTGGGATGACTTGCTGACAAGGAGTATATTTTACAGCATTTTACGTTTGCAGCAATAGCCAAAGCAGCATTTCCAAAGCTGTGTCCTGCTGTTGATGGTTTAGTATTTCTATGGCAAGGGATGGACATTAGTAGGAAAATAGCTGTTTTAAAAATAGATACTCCTGAAGCAAAAAGCCTGTTTCCTTAAAAGTCACTGGCTCTTAGCCCAGTAATCAGAATGACATGTTGAAAGTCTGGATGGGTGTTGTCAAATACAGATATTCAGGAGAATGGAAGTCATCATTAAAAAAAAAATAAAGGGCTCTCTGAAACACTGGCTTTTTGAAATGTGTTAATGGGTTCCTTCATCATGTGGCAAACGAAAGTAAAGATCTGTCTTTTGTTTTTTTAATTATCTTTTCTTTTTCCACCTAGAGTGGAGGAGATGTTTCTGCAGCTTAAGGAAGTGCATGAGAAAGTATTTTATATCAAGGAGTCTTTACTTTCACTGGACAGCCAGCTAGGACATTTGCAAGATCTGTCTGCCTTGACAGTGGACATCCTGAAGGTGCTTTCAGCTGTAGACACCTTGCAGGTGGAAGAGGCTTTACTGGCTGACACAAAACATCGAACCTGTAGGAAGCTCCCCCATAGCTGGAGCAATGCGCTCTATTCCAAGACCTTGAGCAGCCTGGAGTGTTTGTATGACAAGAAGTACCACTACTACAGCATGCCACCCTCCCTCTTACGCAGCTTGGTAAGGAGTCAGTGGCCATCAGAGTGCAAAGATCGCGTATTGGGGACCGAGAGTAACCAGGTGGTAGAAGGCAGCTCTCGAAAGACAGAAATAGAAAGTGACACACTCACCTCGGGAGTATCCTCTGAGACTAAGTCAACCCCTAGATATGGACAATTTTTGCTGGTGCCTCCTGACCATCAAGGAGGGTCTTTCTCTGAGGATGTCACCTTAAATTTGTCCTTTTTGAGCACTCCTGCCAAGTACAGGGGTGATGCATTCAGAGATGAACTGCAAAGTAGCATTGTGGTGCAGCAAAACTTGCAGAGTGTCAGCCTCATTGGAAAGGAGCCAGAAGATTATCAATGGAGCCAGAGAGACTTTGTTATTAATTTACCATCAGAAAAGACTAATGCTGTTGAGGCGGGTCATCCTCTTGGCCTCCAGCCATCCCTGGATAATGAAGACAGCGCAGCACCCTCCTGCAATAACAGGGAAGAAACTGAAGGTGGTTATGTGAACTGGGGATTCTCTGAAGGTGATGAAAAAGGGGTTTTCAACTCAGGGAAGAAACAAAAGAAGGCCCTGTGCATGCATTCTGCCTATAACAGTGACTGCAATTGCACAGGTAGTCCTCCCAGGCATGTCCAGATAAGAGAATCAAAGTCCTTCTCCTACAACTCCGACAGGTCTCATCACAGCAGCAGTATCTCTCAGAACAAGCTGAAACGCAGCACCTCCTTCTGGATCAGCCCACCCTGGAGGGACTGGAGTTTCTGCAGGAGCAACAGCTTACAGTCCCCTAAGAAAGAGAAAAGCGGGAAAACCTGCAAGGCCATAGGTGGTAATTATGAAACACTACACCTGTACAGTATTTTTTACTGGGGAGCCCAAGACATTATAAAAATACTTCATTTGCACCCAGGAGGTATTAGCTGCAGTTGAGGGTAGTAGCAGAGAATACAGTTACTCCTTCACTTTCTTTGTGCTGGGTCTGATTCCTGTAGGGGATTTCTGAAGTGTGTCTGGTATCCAAGCTGCACCACACCTGTGCGCCAGCCACCCTGATTCTCCCCATCACATGGGATCCCTACAGCTACACAGCTGGGGTGACAGAGGGACTGTGCTCACTCCGGGGAAGTCTCCTGCCTTGGGGATGCAATGCAACAGTTGCAGGAGCCAAAACAAATTACACAATCCCTAAGAGATATATTAGCAGTGTCATAGGTCAGATGGATGCACGGAGAATGAAGAGGTATACATTTTTATAGCCAGTGTAAAACACTCCCCGTCCACCACCAAGTTTGCTTGCCAACAGCTAAAATATAGCAGATTCCAGTACTAAGTATTAATAGTATGAGATGATGGATAACATTTGTTGTTGTATATCTTGTGACGGTGCACCTCCTTGCACTGAACTGCGTGAGTATTAGCTTTGGTGTCACAAGTCTTTCTCAGCTTGCTTTGGAGATCTGCCAACTCTCAGTCTTATCAGATCTCCTCTTACAAAACAAAAGCTCTGTAGCTTAATGGTGTTTTTTGACCCTTTCCCACAGAGTCTTTAGGATCCAGTGAGCTACACCACAGTGAGGCAACAAAAGCAAAACAACAAAACAGAGACAGAAAGTCTGGGAGAGGAAAGAAGAATCAAAAACCCCTTCAGGTGCCGGTACGTGCAGATGCAAGAGAATCACATAGCCCATAGCTGCAGTTTTCATTCGTTAAGAGCAGTTCTGCCATGTGGCTTAGTTGAAAATGTATGCATTTAAAATGGGGCACACAAATTGGGGTATGGGATTTCAGTTTTGAAGGTGTTGAAATCCATGGACTTTGCTAGATAGTATGTAATTGCTAGATAGGGCTGTAGTTGATTTTACACAGAAAGGAATCAGTACTTGCACTTTAGCTGGCAGGAGGACTCGGGGAGGCTTCATATGATCTAGGAAAGACTGAAGGAGTGGTGAGCCATATCGAGGTGGTGTGCAACTGTAAACAAGCAAGCCAGGCCTGGTAATGTTGTCTCCAGCCTACAAGAGTCCTGCAGTCTTTTCTCTGCATCCATCAAACGTTTAGCACATTGCAGACAGCATATTGGTTGTGTCATAGGTATGGGGCAACTTTCATAACTGTATGTGTGCGTATATATATATAAATCTATTTATAAAGTTATAAAGAGATTGCTAGGATCTTTGTCAAGTGGAAAGAGTTATCTCTGTTTAATGAGATAAAAGCTGAAGACTGATTTGTTTACATAAGATGCTTAGGTCAGCAACAGATCTTAGACTTGAACTTTGAGACCTAATACTTCTGAAGGTATCCTGAGGGACTTCAAATTTTGTTTTAAAAAAGCTGTAGTGCTAGATTTTTCATCAGTAGTATTTACTAGACAAAAGCAATGTGTCTTCTGCAACTTGTTAATAAAAATGGGAAAATCTGTTTCTCATTTGGGAGTGAGTTAAGTCATTAGCGTTTCAGTGATGCTCTGAAAGGCCACATCATAGGCTGTCAGAGGAACTGCAAAGGTGTTAGTCATCCTATAAATCAAGTGTCGTTTTGTCTGTGTCTTGCCAGGTGATTAGAGTGGATGATTGTCCCCAGAACACCCAAGTGAGCTCAGAGCCCGCAGAGATCAATATCTGGGATGAGCAAGAGAAACACAGCAAGAACTGGCTCACTGTGTCTAATTTCAGTCAGCTAAGTATGTGATATTTTGCAGATGGTGAAATTCAGAACAGCTTTTAAAAAGAAGCAGTAAATAAAAATTCACAAATTAAAAATGTCATCCGCCACTATGACCTCATTTCTTACAGAATTAGAATTAGGTTGCAGGCGCACATGACTTGGTTATTTGCTGCATCATTGCAGAGGCAAAAGGGATGGATGCAAGGTCAGTTAAATCTTTCCAGGAGTGCTGCCTGTCTCGCATGGGAGATAGTAGAGTACTAATCCTCAGGTATAAGTGGGAAGCAAGGATGATATCCTTGTCTCCTCTCCTGAGGTGTCTTCTAAAGTGGCATCCTAGCTAATTGCAAAAATAAACTCTCTTGTGAATTTCTCAGGGCATTTACACTCACAGGCAGTGCTGCGATACTGTATCTGCTGGCAGATCCTCTGCATGTATTATTCATTACTCATTGCTCAGAAACACATCTTCCAAAGGGAAGAAATGAATTCTGTATCGTCTCTGTTGGAATGAAAAGGGAATGGCATTTTTACTCTTCCTTTAGTAATTCTCCAGCTCTTTCATTCTCAGAAGTCTTTTGCGTAGTTCATCTTTTCCTTAGGCTTTGCTGTGATGTGGCTCACTGGCTTCATCCTGTGAGTTGCTGGGAGAAACACCAGGAAATGTGGTGACTCAGCACAGCGTGGTCTGAGAAGGGCTGTGCTCCTCCGAAATCTGCTGAGAGAGAACGGGAACAGTCTGTTTTAACCCTATGAAATTCTGTTATTGTTTTTGTGGCCCATTACGCGTTTGCTGGGGCAGTATGGTATATAGATGTTTCATGTATAGCACTGTATAGGCGTTTAGTTTGTAGCAGTAGAGCTGTTCATTTATACTCTGGAAATAGCTGACACCTGCTCTTTTGGCTAGGTTTGGAACGTCTCAGTTACATGCACCAGAAAATGAAAAATCAAGACAGCGGTAGGCATACCATACCGTTCTGTGATTACCTGAGGCATTCTGGAGAGGTAAGACCTAAGACTGCAAATCCTAGTCCATAGTTTTTTGGCTGGGTTGAGCCCAGGGTAGCTCTACTCATGTCCCTGGACTTGCCTCTATAGGTTCTTTGTCAGTAAATACCTCTTGAGAGATGAGGAACTTTGTTGTCTGCTGGCATAGCACATGTGTGCACGTAAATGAATAATTTAACGGCTGCTAGCGTTCTATTAAGGTTATTGAAGTAGGATATTAAATTATTGAATCATGGAGTGGTTCTGAGTATGAAGAAGTTGGTCAGAAATGATGCGTGTGTTGATGTTTCATTAGGCAATTAGTGAGCACACAGCTTAGTCTTGAACCTGTGGGCAGAATTGTTTAGCAGAGTGAAGTAAATTTTGGAAAGTTAGCTACATAGCTCTTAATTTATCACATAGAGATAGTTATTTCTTTCAAAGTAGTAGTTAAATATTAATAATAATTGCAAAGCTTAGATTTCTTAACCACTGGCTTATAAACACCGTACCTTCTTATTTATCAGAATTAATTTGCAGCTTCATAATGTAAAGGTCCTCTGCCTGTGTAATCAACAAAGGCTCCTTGACTTTGATGGAGCTAGACCAATTTATATTTCCTGAATACTGGGGGCAGGAATCTGGATTATAGAAACTTCTATCTGTTTTAAAATGGTGTAGATAATGGAAGAAAAAGTCTCTTTCACTACACTGTGTAAGGGTATGTCAGAGATTTGAAAGGAAATTAACAAACAATAAATTAAGAAGGAGAACTGTGAAATAAACCGTTCCTTTTCCTTTTTCAACAGCACCCCCTTCCTTGCATGTTTTACTTATAGCACTCTTGATTATTAAAATGGTGGTCTTTAAAAGCCTAGCTTAGTTTTCACTATAAATGCTGTGGGTTGCCTTTTTTTTTTTTTTCTTGAGGAATAAAAATAAACAAGATAGTTTCAGATCTGTTGTTCTGAGTGCTGTAGAATTTGAAGCCCAAATACCAAGGAAGAGACCTTGAATCTAAATTTTAAAAATGGCAAGTTTTTGTATGAAAAAGTGGAGAGGGAGAAATAGAAATAAATTTACTGCTTCTGTATTCTGTAAAACCTGAGCTTGGAGTTTAAATGAATAGTATTTGAAATGCAAAGTGCAGGGTCAGACAAGCAAAGTAAAGGTACAGTCAAGAAACCTGTGGGAAGGGACCAAGTAATCTGGTGCTCCGAATCTCATATTAAGATGTCTTGGGTAAAACTCAAGGGTGGGATTTTTACAGTTCTTGGAAGACATCCACTAATTACAGCAGGATTGGAGTTAGGCTGAAACTAGTCACTTCCAGAATGCCAAGTTGAAATGATTTATTCTTTCAAGATACAGCCTCCAATACCCACTGAGTTGCTATGCCTTTCCTTAAGTCGTGTCTGGGTTATGAGAGTTTATATGTATTGCTAAGATGTACTAATGTTGCTGCACCCAACTGTTCTGCTTGGATTATGATATATTTTAAAGAAATGTATTTTTCCTAAAGTGGTGCTTCTCAGATTTACCCACTGAACACAAGTGGTTCAGAAATCCCTCCTGATGGGTAGCAGAGAGCAAAGCAAGGGGGTGTGTAGGAAAGTTTTGGTTTTGTTAAAGATTTTTTCATCTGCAAGGCAAGCTACAAGGTGAAAATATGGGTGAAATAAAAAAATTGTGAGTGAAGCTGCAGATAATACTCAAAGCTGAATTTTAGTTAATTTATCTTTAATCTTTTCTGTCTTTGAACTTTTTTTGGCAGGCTCTGTTTCTTTTGAGGATTGAAATATGTCTGACTGCTGTTCAGAAGAATAATCCCATTTCTGACTAGCACATTAGGAAAACCCACCTGGCCCAATTTTCCCTAGTATGGCTGGAAGTTTAAAAGACTATTTGAGTACTTCTTTAACTATAAGACGTGGAAAATAAGTGATATAAATAAGAAACTGTAATGTGAGCAAATTAGTTCCATTTTAGTGTAGGTATGGCAATGCTGTGATTCACCTGCTTGTCAGTGTCATTACTCATGCTAACACTAAGCATATTAATAAGTGTTTTCAAGACTGTACCTTTTTGAGTTGCTCAGTGTGTATATGACAGTGATGTGCAGATCTTAACAGTAAAAGTATCTTTCTTCTTTACAGGATTTGAGTAATAGCATATTTGGAACCACCAGGAAAAGTAATCTGAAGAGGAACTCCTCGTATGTATTATTAGTATATTGAGATATTCATCACATGATTTCAGAAAGATACTTCTGTTATTTCTGCAGGTTTCCACTGCAGTTCTGCAATATATTTAGGATGAGAAATTTATCTGAAGAGTTAAAGCAATTCAGGCTGTTTAAGTTTCTTTAAATGGAGTCTTATTAATGGAGATAAAGGAGATCCATTTAAACAAAGGGTGTAATTTTATGTGGAATAGACATCCCTTTTTATTCTAACAATAATCCAATTTTCTAATTCAATCACTAAGATCACCATAGCGTCTTTAACTAGCCATTATTCCAATCTAGTGAGCATGAAAAGTTGCATTTGCTTTTGCTGTGCAAATTGCATGTTTCCTTTTTTAATAATTAAAATGCTAGCAGCTCCTGAAACCTTCTCTCTTTCTCTGATTAATCTCTTTCGTACTGAGTCTGCACATTTACAAAATATTTAGCTTGGTTTTCTTAATGGGTTTTCAGTAGCTGTGAAGCTTTGATTAAATTTAGTGAAAGTGTACTGATTTCAATAGTGTTTTCAATTTTGTTGTGGCTTTTTTTATTTTTTTTTCCAGTTTGATTGAGCATTATCTTAATATTGGGGGTATTTTTTTTCATGTGCAGTGCTGTCTCTATGTTCCTTTTCCTTTTCTTTCTTATTTTCACCAATTTCTTTATATCCCTCTTACTTAGTAACAATGTGGACGTAATAAATAAAAGGCACTAGAAAGCTGTCACATCCCATGTGACTTCACCATGGGAAGAGGAAAAAAGAAGAAAAAAAATACTGTGTTTTTTACCCGTCATGTGGTTGGTTTTTGGTGGTGGTGGTGTTTCTTGGGGTTGGTTTTTTTGGTTTTTTTTTTTTTTACCCAGTCATTTATAGGCAGTAGGCAAACTGCATGCTTACCAGCAGGACTTACAGGCTGTTGAGTGGCCTGATTCTGTCACTTAGTCTGTTGTCTTTGGTGGGATCTCTCTGGTCTGTGAGGGGAATCATATCCACTGTCTTCTGTATCAAAGGCTGCTTTAACGTTAATGCTGAAGCTGTAGTCTTTCTGCAGCCTTGCTAATCCAAAGGGCCATCGGTTTAAAAACTCTGTTTTTATGCCAGCAATGGTAATGGTGTACGTAGCTCTGAATACATCTCGGCATTGATTGAAAAATGAGCAATTGTGTGTGTGATTGAAGTGGTCTTTAACTGATACAGTTATTGCAGTGTAGATGGTGTGAACAGGGGTGCAGAATCATAGAGCATCTCAATATAAAGCAGAGAAGGAAACATGCAGAAAAATGTTGCCGTTCCTAAGTAATTGACGATTATTTGCTGATTGTTGCAATGAACGAAGTTGCACTGAAGGTTACTTTGTTTTATGATTGCTGATCAAACCTCTGCGAGTTTCGGCTTCACGTAGACCACATCTCTTTGTATGTGTTAGCTTAATGACAGAAATTTTGGAGTAAAATAGCAAATGTTTTCTTTTAAACAGGTTGAGAACTTCAGGGGAAACTGACAGTAAGTTTTTGGCTGCTTGTCACTCATTTTAATTCTTCTCTGCAAATCTCACTTCAACAATTCTGAAGTACAAAATCCAAAAGGAAGTTAATTTACTATAGTTGGAGGGTTATAGGAAAATGTTCAGCTATTGTTTCATATGTTAGTTACTAATTTTTACTTTAAAGTGAAAGATTTTTTTTATGAGGACATGTTTTTCTCATGAGAACTGCAAAGTCTTAAAAGAAAAAGGTCTATTTTTACTCTAATCTGCCCAATAGCATTGTCCTTTTCAGCAGGAAGAAACTCTTTAAGCTGATGGTGCTGCTTTCATCCCTGGCTGTCTAAGAGACCTCCTGAGTTAGAGCAGGGTGTATATCTGAGAACAGATTGTGATATAAAATTTTTAATGTGTGCTTGATTTTCTGAGTGGCAGTTTGGTGTAATTCCTCTGTTTGTGTGGTTTCCCTGAAATTACGAAACCAGTGAAGGATTGAATTTATTATGAAATGGCCAATGAAGAAATTCAGGGTTCTAGTGAGGGATTACTTTTTGTTCCACAAAAGTAGAGTGCTAGTTAACTGCACTTGTATTTGTTGCCTTTTAGTCTATCTTCCAGTTTTCCTGGCATGCCACTTAGCTGTAAGAGGCTGAGCAGCTGGGCATCTATCTCTTTTTGAGTCTAGCTGTGACGCAGAAACGAGTCGCTCTTAGACTTGTCTCGCCTTCAAGCGCTGCTCTTTCTGGGTCTGGCTGTGCACAAAACGCTGCCGTGCTGAAAGTGCAGCGCTGCAAGCGTAGTGAGTTGTGGGGCTACTCTCTAGAGCGCACCATTGCTTTGATTAAAATCCAGTTTTCCCATCCTCAAAAGGAAAGACTTAGCCCCCGTCCCCCCTTTCATGTTAGTTGTTTTACAACATACAAAATGCAACAGAACTAGTTGGGTCCAACAAGAAAGAGAGCAAAAGGGACCTTGAGTCGCCAAGGGCACTTGGTGGAAATGCTGGCCCATCCCCCACATCTGTTTATGTTTTTTATTTAAGATCTATTTCACAAGAAAAGGGAATATAAGCAAACAAAATACACCAAGAAGAGAAGTGTTATATTCAAATATTTTGATGCAGATTCAGTTTTGATTGTCTTATTTTTCAGAATTAAAAGTAGTACAGTATACATATTTTCTGAAATCTGGCATTTTGAAGCATTGTTTTCCAATAGAAGAAAGTGATTTCATCTAATTAGTGGAAACATGCTCATTAATCTTGGTTTTATTAAAAAGACTTTCTATAAAACAAAGATGTTTGGACTAAATTTGATCTGGCTGTGCCTGTTAAATAACCACAGAAACCATTGTTAAGTAAGCACAGAAATTGTTTGTCTGTTTATATTTTAACAGCATTTTAGATGCTGTGGGTTAATGGGACAGTATTATTATAACTTTGGTGTAATAGTATAGCTAATGGAATGCTTAATGACTGAGGATGGAGTTGGAAAAATCATGCCTTTGGGAGGCTGTGAAGCATGATGGACAGCAAAGTGCTTTTAATATCCCAGAGGTGTAATTGGCTTAGAGAAGCTACATGTCCTTGAGGTTAATATCACAAGTTTCCCACCATTTCCCTGAATAAATAAGTCATCTGGCTATATTACATTGATGACTGAAATCTGCCAATATACTGTACATTATAATGTAGTTAAAGCCTATTAGTAATTCTCCTCTTTAGAATGCTGAGACAGTAATTCTGATTAATCTGTTTCATGACAAACTCTGTGATGGACGGAATTCAAAAATCATGCATTTATCTCTGCTATAATAATTAACGTAATGATCCTTTGTACATTGTTTCAGATATCTTTGCCTGCTTGAAAACATCTCAAGATCTGCATCATCACTACTCAGGTAAGCACGAGGCACCAAATGATAGCTGATTAATTTAACAAATTAAAAAGAACATTACTTCTTCCCTTGTCATCCTCTGTGATTTTCATTTTGAAGAGTTGCACAGTTGCCCACTGCTTAGAAGGTTCTGTATTAATTCATGCCTAACACTCCAGTGAGGAAATAATGAATTATTTTCTTGCTGCTAATTGCTCCATTCTGGGTATTTCTGGCAAATCCAGAGCAGAATGTAGATAATCGCTTTCAAAATATCAGTGGAAACAATGAATAAAGCTCCGATTCCGGGGAGGGGGGGGGGCGCGGGGGTGAGCAGAAGAGGCACTTGTTTGTTTATAGCTGTCACTTCCCCTCACACCTCCCCCATACTCCTTTGTAGTTTCTGGAATTGGTTTCTTCAGTTAATTGGGCCTGTACTACTTAATCTGTGTTTATATACCTATGGACTCCTGGAAATCTGGCAGGGAATAAATCATTTGAATGCTAATTGCCTGGAGTCCTGTCTTTTCCTGAACTGAGTGTGCACAGATTTTCCCACAAGGCTTGGATTTCATTTTTTTCCCGGAGGAGAACTGAGCGGAGCTTGCCAGTAGATGTCTCTGTTGCCTACAGGACTTGGCCTCCTTTAAAGGGAAGCCCAGGGTAAACCAGAAGCATTAGCAGCCTCCTGAAGTTCAAAAACCTATGCGATTTTCACTGGGAATAACACCTCCTGGTTTGTAATCAGCGTAGAGTTCTCTGACATCGTGGCGTTGTTGCAGTGATTAATTCGGCTCTCATCAGGCATGCTATTTGAGGTTAGCCAGGACTTTTTAGCACAGATGGGAGTGGTTTCCATTATGAGTTGACAAACGTCACATGAGGTTTCCAGTGTAGGTTTTCATTCCTCAGGAAGATTGGGATAGAATTTAGCCAATGGAGCCCAAAAGTTTGAAACTAAAATCCTGCACCACATACTGCCTATGCTTTTTTTTTTTTTTTTTTTTTTTTNTTTTTGCTGTCACACTGTGCAGTTCTGCTTCTCTGCACACCCAAAAGAACTTCAGTTTTGACCCAAGTTCAGCAGCTGGTGCAAGTCCACTTCACATTGTTCCTGGAGGTTCTAGAGTGAGTGCTGGCAGGGCCTGACAGATGGCACAGGTCTGGCAGCTCCGCTGTTCACATCCTTGTCCCTGCTATGCACTAATTTTGTGACTAGAGCATGTTCCTAGTGAGGCATCAGGGGAGGACTTTGATTTTCAGTCCACGCTCCAAAACTAACCAGGCATGTTAACCAATGCTTGTTGAATTTGGAATATATAAACAAGCCCTCAAGTGGAGTCTGAAACACAGATCTTCTCAAATGAGGACCCTAATTCATAGGTTGGCATGTTATGGGTCCCCTTTGGTCTCTCCTTCTGGGCTAATTAATCTCTAATTAATTTCTGCTCAGAGAATTAATCTTAAAAAGAAGGGCAGATGTTCTTCAAGCTCTGGAAGAGTCTGCCATCAGGACTTTTTGGTTGCTCTGCAGAGAAACATAGCTTAGCTGTGGTTCACTGTCTGCTTTAGATGCTAGTTTTGTCTTCAGCCATGGAATAGGGGAATTGGATAGACAGCACTGTACCATCCGAGTTGTCTCCTTCTTCTAGTCTTACCCTCATTGTGGCTTACTTCACAGCTCTCTCCCCCTTTCTGATAACTGAGTCATTGTGAGGACAAATCCATAAATATTTAGTTGGTGCTCTGAAGTTTTGAAGGTGTTTGCCTGAGAAATAAGCTGCCAATTAGGGAGATATAATAATGTTACTGATGACGTTTGGCGAGAAGCCCAGATGAAGAAGTAGTGCTCAGTGCAGGGCAAGCTTGGATTTTCCTGTGATGCCTTGCTAAATCCCCAGGTGCTTCTGAGCCTGACAGAGGCAGGTAGTGAGGGCAGCTGGGGCCAGAGCATCTCATTGGCACAGTGTGAATGTTGCTGCACTGGAGGTGGCATGAGGAGGAAGTAGTGTCAGCCTTTGGAGGAGGACGAGGAGTTAGCAGAAACAGTCCTTCTAGTCAGGGTGCAAGGGTCTTGTCACAGAGAGCCTCTTTGCTTGGAAGAAGGGAATCAGTGAACAGGGGAAAAGAGTGATGCTGATGCTTATGAGATACCATGGGCATACAAAGAGGAGGTGCTGGCTGGGTAGAGTGGTGCTCAGATCTGACACAGGATCGCACTGCGGCCTCCTTGGCTTTGTACACTTCAGTGATGCACCGCCAGATGTTTTTGAAACGCTGCCAGCTTGTTGTTTATTCTGTATAGTAGTGAAATCTATGTTGTTTGCAGCTGTCGAAAGAAACAACTTAATGAGACTTGCTCAGACCATACCATTTACACCAGTCCAGCTCTTTGGTGAGTACCAACTTCCTGGTTATGGTTTTTGCTTTATAAGTAGTGGGTGTATTATCGTTTTAAAGACTGTGTTTGAGAAATTGCCTTGGATTAATTTCAGCAGTTCTTCTTTTCTAAAAGAGATGAACCAGGATAGAATTGTAGTCATGCAGTAATTTAGGGACTTTTGGTGGTCTAACTCCCTCTGTGGCCAGTTCAGGCTGAGAGCCTGTCCAATTGTATTTTGACTATATCTATAAATGGAGACTCCTCAGCTTTGCTGGGCAGCCTCTTCCAGTGTTTGACTGACTTCATTGTGAACCTAATATTTTCCCCAGTATTTTTTGGGGTTTCCCTTGCTGTAGCTTGTATCCGTTGGCATTCACGTGATTACTGTCAACTTCAGAGGTGAGTCTAGCTCCATCTTCTCTATACCTATCATTAGGGTAGCTGAAGACAGCAAAAAGATTCCCCTTAACCTTAAGGCTACATTCTCTCCCTGTTTCTCTCTCTCCCCTCCCCTTATGTGTAGTTACATGTATAGGATATCCCATCAAGAAGAAAACCAGGTATTGGCTGGAAGGGCCCTACTCCTGTACCTGGTGCAGAAGACTTGTAGTGTACCAAGGAAAAAAGAACTGTGCTGTAACTGAGGAGTGGTAGAGAATAACACATAAATCACTTAGAAGGGTTCTGAAATTAGTGTGCAGTATTGGCTTACAGCAGCAGAAGCTGTGCCTCTAGACACTCAAGATCTAGGTGCCTTCTTTTCAATGGGTAGAATATTTTGTCTCACAGCAACTAATTGCTGATACTTGCAGCATCATAGGATTTCTTGGGACCAGATTGCTGCAGATAATTAATATAGCTATGAGCATATTGAACATTCTAATCTTTGAAGCTCCCAGGAGACACCTTTCTAGGTATTAAATTGTCAAAAGATAATAAAATGAGGAACTAATGTAAGATTAAAAAATGTGTTTAGTTATAGTACCTTTATTCAGGTGTCTGTCTTTTATGTAAAACACTGGCTTTTCTGTTGCTTTATTTTAAACTGAAATGTGCGCAAATTGTGGCGTTCGATAGCATCTACATTTGTGCTAACTGGTGAAGGTAGGCTCAGGAGTGGGGAGGAAATCTACTAATCTGAATCCAGTTTGTCCTTCCTTATGCCGTTCTTTGCCATTTTGCAGATATAGTTACCTCATCACACTTGCCAGTGAAAACCTGTTTCTTACAAATTAACATTGCACGTAATGTGAGTTGCAAGAAGGAAAGCCAGGTTTAAAAAAATCAGTCCACCTTTCTGTTAGTTTACAAATGATGGCAACAGAAAGGTGTCTCAATTAGGCTGCAAGAGAGGAATGCTATTACAACTTGTATGGGGAAACAGAGTGTGACTGAGTTAAAGCTCACCACGTTTGTTCTGCTTTCAGAAAAATGTTATTAGCAGGAGCTGCATCTCAAATTTTGTGCAGTATAAATAACATTGGAATTTCTAGGAAAAAGAAAAATCTTATTTTAAAATGCCAAAACTGTACACTTCCTGTTAATTTTAATTGTTTGTGTGGAAGTGTGCAGGTGGTCTTAAATTCATCTCTGTTTAGAGGCTTAATACAAGCTCTTTGGACCACTTAGGTTATCGCAGTAGATCTTAAGCAGAATGTATGTAGTAAGTAGTGTTAATTTAGTCTGGGGAAGTTTTCATGCAGATGAACAGTAATGATAAAAAAGCTCTCTTTTAAAGTGTGGGTTACAAAGGTATGTAAAGCGGTATGTTATTTTAAAATACCGAATAAGAATGCAGTTCTCTCCTGTTTCTGCAGTATGTGACTTCTGCTAACAAAACATCCTTTTTTTTTTAAGCTGGAGAGGAAGTGACGGTCTATCAGCTAGAAGAAAGTTCACCTATGAACCTTGACAAAAGCATGTCTTCCTGGTCCCAGCATGGTACAGCTGCAATGATCCAAGTCTTGTCGCAGGAGGAGATGGATGGGGGTCTGCGGCGGGCCATGAAGGTCATTTGTACTTGGTCTGAGAATGATGTATTAAAGTTGGGACAAGTATTTATTGTGAAGTCTTTTCTGCCAGAAGTGGTTCAGACTTGGCAAAAGATCTTTCGTGATGGCACAGTGTTACATCTCTGCCTGAGGGTAAGTTCAGATCTGAAGGCACACTGACTTGTCTAACCTGATGTGCCTTAAATGTTATACTGCTTACATGTGAATGTCTTCAGCATGGTTTGATGATAAAGGGAAAAAGGTTTTGTGGAAGACCTGTCTCCCATTTGTAAGCCGTATACAATCAGGTGTTTGTTTGTTTGTTTGTTTGTTTGTTTTGACAAATTCATGGCACCTTTCTTCATGAAAATGGAAGTAATGTTTATAACATTATTTTCTTCAGGAGATCCAACAGCAAAGAGCTGCCCAGAAGTTAATCTATACCTTCAATCAAGTCAAGCCTCATAGTATTCCCTATACTCCAAGGTAAAATCACTGTCTTTAAGTATTAGGTGCCAAAGGTTTCTCTTCTTAGCTGTGTCTCAAGTCTAGTGCGGCTTTCTTTTCCATAGTGGGTTGAAATAACTGCTGCTTAGACAGTCTAATGATAGTTAATCAACTTTTTAAGAGGAGAGGTAGACAGCTTTGAACTTTGTCTTTATAGCTACATGTGATGGCAAAATAAGCTTCTTCATAATGTTGTTCCTTAGACTTAAGCGAGAATTGCCTTTTATGCAGTTAAAATAAGACAATATGATATAGCTCATTTACAGTGGGCTGGAGTAAATCAGATTACGTTTTTTGTCCATAAACTATACTTGCTGATCAAGCACTTTTTTTGGGGTGAATTATCAAACCAAGAAAGCCTTTGTGTTCTCTACCATTTGGTACTTCCTGCAGTTCAAAATGCTCCAGCTAGGGCAGACGTGCCCTCCTTTTTGGTATATTTGCTTTGCGTCATGCTGTGTGCTGACTGTGAGGATGTTCATTGCCCTGCCAGCTCCTGATAGACAGCATTTATATCTGCAGGTTCCTGGAAGTTTTCCTCATCTATTGCCATTCAGCGAACCAGTGGCTGACCATTGAGAAGTACATGACTGGCGAGTTTCGGAAATACAACAACAACAACGGTGACGAGATTACTCCCAGCAGCTTGCTGGAAGAGCTGTTGCTGGCCTTCTCTCACTGGACCTACGTGTACACCCGTGGGGAGCTCCTTGTCCTGGATTTGCAAGGTGACTGCTAGCAGGGGATCGCTATTTGAAACCCAATGAAAAGCACTTCTCTCAAAAGAGAATTTAATACTGAGGAATGGGCCAAATTCTCTTCTTATTTAAATACAAAGCTCAAGAACCCCCTGGGTATCTGTTGTGCAGCACTGATATATGAGTATCCACAGAAACACTCTGAATTAATGTAGCTGTAATGGGAAAATAATTTGGCTTCAAATAAGTTTAGGCTGAATGGGCAAAAGACCAGGTAGATAAAGTGTGCAGGAACATTTCAGCCAGCTCCAAAAAAAGCACTCCACAGTTAAGGTGTTTTTATTTTTATTAAGGTATATAAATAATACAGAGATTCAAGCGTACCTATATATATATGCACTCTTAATGTATGTGTATATCTGTCAGAAGAGCATGAACTGCTATCTGTATTTTTTTATTTTTCATATTAATAATTCTGTAAGCAGTTTACATAAGCTGCAAGCCTGAATGCTATTCACAAAGTCTGGTGACTCCTTCAAAGAGCATGTGATCACTTTGCTGTACATGTGTAAGTGGGAACATGGCATATTTTAAAGAGATAAAACAGTTGACAATGTTCAGAAGATGAACAGCACCCATCAAACAGTATAAACAGTATTGTTTGTCATTTCTGTCAAGGGAAATGTGTATGGGTAGACAGAGACTTAACATATTTACATTTTACAGCATCCAGAAGCTGTGAATTACAAAAAGACATGCTTATTATGCAAAATAAACCTATAATTCCATCCTTGCCTTCATTTGGTTTTAGCTGCACATGAAAAAAATACAGAAAGAGTAAGTGTCTCTTCACCATAGCCTAGAATTTGTCTGAAGTTTGCTTGGGTTTATTATACAGCTCTCGACAGTTCCAGACCAACTGTGTTGGCTCAAACATGGGGAATTTAAACATCTATGTAAATCTCATCAAGACTGGAGCTTCAGTTTCCATCTCAAATAAACTGAAATCTGCTCTAGGTTTGGCCTCGCATTTATCTTGTAGTTCTCTAATCTGGCATTTAGGAAAAGTGCAAGGGCTGCTCCCCTTGGAGTTCTAATAGGATTAATCTCTATCACCATTTACTAGGGCCATCTCCGCATATGTGTACACCACATTTTGTCTATTTTACATCAACTGAAATGACCTTCATTGAATAGTATTGCAATTTGGGGGTATTTCAATCACAATATGCTATTTCCACAGTCTTTACAGGTGCTTGTTGCAGAATATAAATCTACGATCAGTGACCTATGACAATAAAAATAATTGCATGTCATGTGATCATAGACTTTTTTCATTAATGTAAAATCACAATGATTTCCTCAGACATAAGAAAAGAGGTTTTTGGTAAAATGGTAGTATCTCATCAGTTGGGGGAAAACTGCAACATAGATATCAGCATTCAAGAATCATAATGACATTATTTATTTAACACGTTTCCGTGGCTGCCCAGAAGAAAAAAGGGATAACAAACCCAAGCATTTGCAAATCTCGAAGTTGTGTCATGTTGTGGTTGTTACCTTCCTGTAGTAAGAACTCTATATGTTTGCCAATACTTAACAGATTTTTATACTCGTAGCATTTTCTTTTTAACTCATGACCATTTTAACTGTGACACTTTATGATCTACAAAGAAAATGGATAATTACACCTTTTTTTAAGTGCCAGATTACAAAATTATGACTACCTTTCTTTGTAACACATGCTGTTGATTTTCTTGTAGGTGTTGGGGAAAATCTTACAGATCCATCTGTGATTAAACCTGAAGACAAAAAGTAGGTTTCTTTCTGATGAAATTATCATTCACTTCAGACGTTCTGCCAACAGCCTGTATATTTAGGGTGACTTTATGTTTTGTGTGAGAGTTTTAATTATTTTTTGCATGGTATTTGTGTTAAATGAAGGTATTATGGCAATGGAGAGACTACATCCTCCGCTGTGCTTTGGAGGACTGTGAACTTGGGGGGAGCTGTAAGTGTCCCAGCTCCCAACATGTGGTGAGCATTGTATGAAAGGTGGGGAGAGTCTGTGTTGCTGTGCTGGGAGCACAGGAGCTTTCCAGGGCTAAGCAGGGAGAGCAGGAATGGGAGACGGAAGACCCAGTAAGTCTCTTCACAAATTTGCACCGAAGGAAGTCATCAGTAACTTAAGTGTGGCAGTTCAGTTTCCCCTGCCTGGTGTGGCACTATTTTATGGAGTATATGGGGCCACAATGGCTTAAGAGGATGAGCAGAGGGCTGCTGGATCTCTGATCTTTCCAATAGGTCCCAGTGGTGCATTTAAGCATACTGCACGTTATGGTCTCAGAGCTGTGATATGGAGATGGTAAATCATGTGTGGAAAGTTACAAAAGCTAGAGAGACTACACAGAAGTAGCAGTCTTCCTTCATGCACCAAATTTCAGAATCAGAACCATGGCTGTTCTCCCATCCTGTCACCTTGCTCCTCGCTAGTATTTGCTGTAACAAGAGGAGAAGCGGTGGTGTTGATGGTTGCTGTCCTGTAGGTTCACCTTCTCTGGGGAGTCTTCCTAAAGCCACACATATCTCTGGCTGTGCCCTGGCATCCCTGCCCCTCCACTGTCTTGTGCTCATCTTGGCTCCCTCTTGCTCAGCTCATGTCATCGGATTGAAGGGGTGTCTTGTGTTTGGAAGGAGGGAAGGTATAAATATGAATAGTTGGATTTAATACAAAAGGCAGGTAACTATAGAAATGTCAGATGATTTGCCTAGAACTCAGAACAAGTTTATTTTAGAAGCAGGTTCTTGGTTCTGGGACCATTATTAATATTTCATTAATAAGATTAGTAATAAATGACTGTATTAATGTTGTATGAATGTTTAATTATGAATGTAGGTGTACTGGCCATATAATATTTATTTTGGAAGCAACATCAAAAATACGCTGACCACCTCACAGTGACAAAGTCTTTGCCCTAAGTAGGTCATAGGACCCTGACAAAAGCACAAGGATAGCTGAGGATAGAGAAGCACAGAGATCAATCATCTAGTTGTTCACTAGATTTTAGCAAACATTTTTAAGGTATTGCTACAGATGCATAAAAGTCTGGTTTGCTACTGTTTGAGTGGACTTTTTTTATATCAGTGGTAGCATAAACTGTAGTAGTTATTACTGATGCCTGTGACCAGTCATTGACCACAGTACTTCACATGGCAACTCAGCTTATCCTCTTTAAAACAGGAATAATATTTATCTTCATTATCTTGAAGCTTATGTTTATTAATGTCCTTCTGGATTATTTTTGTCATTAAATAATTTTGTCATGGTTACTAAAATTTGATCACACAGATCTTATTTTCAGAACTTTTTGTTGGTTTGTTTTTTATCATCTGGAAAACAGTCAAGTCCTAGTTAAAGAGCAAGTGTTGATTAATTAATCAAAACCAGCTTGATTTTCTTATGTTCAGGGAAATCTTCAGAACAGCAAGTTGTGAAACTATATTGTTTTGATTCAGGGATCTAAAGGAATAAGGCAGTGAAACTGTGGACGGATTCTGTAGGCAGCTAGCAGATACTCAACTCTAAGAAACGCTTTCTAAAATAGTGATAACAATAGCAATGTAAAAGCACTGTCTTTGCTCTAACCTTCATTTGCTCACAAGAGGAACATTTCTGGCAGTAGCAAGATCTGTTCTAAGTTTTCATTTCTAGGTAAGATATTTAATCAAAACCAGTGTGCTGCCTCAAAAGTTGCTTTGAGCTCACGTTCTCTTAGAAGCCTGGGAGAAAAGAGATGGCATCTGACTGATGGGGCTGATTCAAATTTTAGCACTACTTATAGTTAAATTATTTATGTTTTGCTTCTTTAATTCCATTGATTTAGTGGTTCATGTCATTATCTTGTAATGAGTTTTTTTCTTTCTTGCATTCTGTGTTGAAATGGACTTTGTAATGGCAAAGTGTGACCTCTAGCTCTGTGATAGTGCATTGTGTCTTGGTTTTATATCAGTACCAAGACAAAAATAAAAGATCTGTTTGGAAAGTATGCCTGCTTCTGTGACATCTTCGACAGATTCTGAGCTGATGTAAATCAGTGTTAGTTCATGGATATTTAACATCAATTCAAGATCTGGCCATATGCACTCCACAGGATGCATGGAATGATAAAATGATGTGGGTATAATGTTCACGAAAAGATTTCCTTTAATTGCCTCATAAGCAGTACTCTGGATGCTCTTTTTAGTGTGTACTACTTGCCAAATTCACAACAAAGTCCATGTGGGTAAAGCTTTCACAGACACTAGGAACAGAGTATCTGTAGAGCAGATTCGGAGTTGAGGAAAATAGTGGGCTGAGTTTCAAATTGGGAAGAACTGATGCATTAGGCCTGTTGAGAAAGGTGAGAAAAAGGGTGCTGGCAGTCAAAAATCTCCTTACAAATGTGAAAAGGAGGAGCCTCTTAGTCTCCCTTTTGAAAGCTCTCAAGCAGATAGTGATGGGCTGAAGGGTTTAGTAACTAGTGGAGACCATGTTCTCTGAAGCTACGCATTAGCATGTGTTTTGAAGAACAAATCTATTGAACATTTACCAAGCTGTGCACTTCCAGCCAAACAATTTGCAGTTGAATTGCTGCCAGTAGACACAACAGCTGCATGAACTGAACCTGTACTGTAGAAACCTGCACCACTGAAACAGGTGGACTGCAAGCTAAAGCTACAAAAAAATACCGAATAAATGACTTGGGCACCTCCCTGGAAAGGTGCTGCTTGCCATGAACCCCTCCCCCAAGTCTTTTACCTTCCATCAGTAAGGCCCTGTAATTGTCTTACTGTCTGCTTTGAGCATTTGTAGCTCTGGACTATAAGGAGCACTCTGCATCAGCACAGTCTGCGTTACCTGCCGGTCGGTCAGGACCAGTCTGGTACAATCTGGTAGGCTTTTATGGAGCATAACTATTAGGTAAGGTTCTGCAAAAAAGAAGGAACATGTTTTGTTTTTTTTAAGCCCATTAGCTCACATTAGTGCACCTGCTTGGGAAATAGGAAAGCTGTGCTCCGTATTTTTCTCTCCTTGGAGACAAAATCGGACCTTGAATAACCGGGAGAGTGACCTTGTTTATAAAAATTTTGTTGGGTTAGAAGGGACCCAAAGAGTTCAGCTGGTTCTTCTTCTGCACCAGGTCATTCCTGGCTCTACAGGTCTCGTACAGACAAGTCTTAAGGTCTTCCAAGGATGACCTTAAAAACTTCCCTGAGCAGCTGTTTTCAATAGTTTGCTGTCATTACTGTCTGACAGATTTTTCCTGATTTCTTTATTGAAATCAGGAAATTCTTTCTGGTCCTGTCTACTGTCAACATAGAGTAAAAAATTTCAACAAGCTCAAAGTTAGCCACCATCTTCTCCTTCAATTTCTTTTCTTTCTTTTTATGCTGCCTCCTAATCTTTTCATCTGTGTCATGATTTTGAGACTGCTGGTCATTCTTGTTATTTTCCCAATTTATCCCCATATTTCTTGAAATAGTTTTCCAAATTTAAATGCAGTATTCCTCTTGAACCATTGCCAGTGCTGAGCAGGATTACTTCACATATGTTGCAGACAGTATCCCTGTTTATCTCACAACACCGTGAGAAAATTATCAGTCTGTCTTGAGGTATTCGCTGCACTTTGCACGGAATAATAGTTAGATCAGAGGTGGTATCAGAGTGCTTCTGTAGCCTTAGAGTTAGTGAAGTCTTTTCAATTTCCCATGCCTGCCCAAACAAATACTTAAGTCTGTTTTATTCTTACTGGCGTTTTATAGATTATACCAATGGTTAGAAATGGCTATATAGCGTCACGTCATTTAAAGTGTATATATGGCACGTAAGTAATATTTCACTTCTTGCCTCATTTGTTGCACTAATTTGCAGTAAAGGCTGATTAGATGAGTCATTCAGATGATCCAGGAGACAGGTAGTCTTTAGTGTCTGCCAGAAATTAGAGAGATACTAAGCTTTCTGTAGTGGTTTTGGCTAATTGTTGCTTTTCTCCTGTGTGAAAGGGGAGAGTGTCATATTTGAAAACTGCTTTCTTTAGAGATAATGTATTTTGTTAGTGTGGATTACAGATAGATTTGAGAGAGTTAAAATCTTTTTCTATAGCTTCTCAGAGCTGTAATTGATTTCAGATTTTAAAATGTGTTGTTTCCACTCCGCATATCATTAAAATAAAATACTAGCATTCATAAAGTTTCTTTGGAAGTGTTTCTTGTGTGCTGTGTTCCGTGATGTCTAGAATGTCAATTAAATTCTTGAGAATAATGGTGGAGCGATATTAAAATTAATGAACACTGATCTTTCAGACTACATTAAGAATCTGTTATAGTTATGTGGTACTTCTAATACATGTGTGGATGTAGCTTGCTTCTGTTTGTAATTGTGTCAGCTTCATTCAGAATATGCAATACACTTCCACAAATGGATCCCCTAGTAATGTTGCTGAATTGGCCTGAGTGCAGACACATGGAAATGAGCATAGGAAGAAGCCAATAAATTTTAAAGCCTTGCTTGTCAGCAGTGTACTGTGTTTTTTTTCTGTGCTGCATATTGATGTGACTAGGGCTCTGCTTGCCTTTGGCTTTCTGTTCTTAAGTAAGGTAAAAGTAAGTCCTTGCTAGCTCGGGTTTGTTCCCGGGTGCCTACCGTCAAAACCGGAACCAAACCATTTGCTTGATGAGAATGAGCGGTGGCTGCGTCAGAGTCACTCAGATTCTGGTGTACGTCGTCTCAGTGTCACTCTGCCCAAATTTTGTTTGAGAGTTTTAGTAGGAACTGCTGGGTCTGTCCTGTCTCCCTTTAGAGCATCTCTGAGATGCAGCAGGAAGGAGAGGTAGGGTGGCATATATGTAAGCTAATACTGTACCAGAATTGGCAGTTTTATTGTCCCAGGGCTAAGAAACTGATGATGTTTACTAAGTTTTGATTTTCTTTATACTAAGGGCTAACACCTCTGATTTTAAAAATAGAAAACATTATAGTCTTCCTCCCCTACAATTGCTTTATTTTGAGTTCATTGATTATTTAATAATATTGCTTTTAGGTCTGGAAAGATGGTATTTGGACCAGCAAACCTAGGAGAAGGTGCAATAAGAAACTTCATCACAAAGCATCGTTGTAACTCTTGCTGCAGGAGGCTGAAACTTCCAGGTATGCAAAGTAAAGATTAATTTTTGATCTGTGTATAACATTTTAAGTGCAAGGAAGTAAAGGCCTAATCGTGCTATAAAGACAATAACCGAAATTCTGTTGAGCTGAAAGATCATAGCAGGCATGCTCTCTCTGTGCAAAGGCGGAGATGAGAATGTTGCTCTTTTACCTTGCTCTTTTGCCCAGCCACTGTGTAAAGGTTGGAGCCTATCAACCTGGTGTTAGCATTCAGCACGAAAGCTTCTACCCGTTGTATGGTGTCCTTTGCTTTGCAAAATGGTAGCTCATTTTTCCAGGGTCATCACTACAGATAACGTCAGCAATAATTTGTAGAATGAGAAAGAGTAACGATCTAAAAATTGGCAATGCGTTAGCTGGGGAAAAACTCACTGGAGATTTCGTGGCTGTGGAATAGGGCCCTATACACTGCAGGACTGACTTCTGCTTAGTTGGATTGCCTGTTGCTTATGTTAGATTTGATATAAAGTCCTTTTGTTTGATGTAGGGCAGATTTAAAAGACTCAAAGCCAGCATAGATTGCTATTCTGGATGAATTTCCACCCACCTATTTTTTTTCTAGGGAAAAGCTCCTTCCTTTCAGTGCCCACATGGAGTAATAATTGCTGTTTGAGTCTGAAACAGAAACTGCAGTGTTATTGTTTTTGATTATTTGTGTCTGTGGAAGCTAGAGATAATAGAGGGGAAAATAAGCTGATTGAGTGCAGTCAGGGAGGGTTCATTCATATCAGCTCACACCATTTTGGGTCCCCCCAGGGCTCTCATCCCCCTGGCTTTGATTTGCCCTGCTGCAGATTTGCTTCCTGCTGGAAACAGCTAACAGACTGCCACCAGTCACTGGGTTGGACACTGCCTAGGGTGTATGTGCTTTTCAAACATTTACTTGGCTGCATCGTTGAATTTATTTTCTTGCCATAGATTTGAGAAGTGACTACACACTGGAAAGGGTTGGGCCAGCCTTTGAAATAGAAATGGAGACAAGCACCAGAGGAGCTGACGATGCAGATGAGCCTTTGGAGTATGACACGCGGCTGTGAAGCGGTGGCTGTGAGCAGAGCCCGTGTGTTTGAGTGCTCAAAAACCTGCCCCTTATCACTGCCATGGGCCAGTCCAACAGAACAAAACAGAGGTGTCTGAGTGCAGCATCTATCTCCCCTCAACAGACCCTATAGGCAAGGAGTAAAAAAAATGATCTTTATTTACTCCCCTTCTGTGCTCTTGGGCTGATCTTTCTTGTACAGTTCAGTGACTTGCCAGGAGCAGGTCACCCCTTAGCTGGATGAACTGTCTCATCAGTGCCTTTTTTTTTTTTTTTTTAAAATGTGGATTATGGTTTCAAACCATGCTTTCTTAGGAAAAGTACTGTGACAAGGACGTATTTCCAAGGGGAGTGATTTGATGTTTCTCTCTCTGCTCTTCAGTAAATAACTGAATGTATACACACACGCAAATCATTCATGTTCAGAGGCAGAGCTCACTCAGCCCCATGCTCGCTTTTCCCTGGGCATAGGAGGCTCTCCAGGAAATTCTCTTTATTGTTGATTTTGATGCAGAGACAAGCCATGAATGTATGAGTGATGAATTAGTGGTTTAAACAATAGTCACTGATATAGCAGGTAGATGTGGGAGCTTCACCTTGAATTCTTTTCACAAACCAAGAACAAGTTGAACAATGAAGGGTTAGATTATTGGACCCACATTTTGAGTTGATGAAACTGATAAAACTATGATCTTTAATACAAACATAAAGAATAACCTCAAACGTGATTCAACTTTTAACCAGGACATGCTTTTCTTTATATTTTAGGTTCAGAATGTTTTAAATTTGTAATTGGCAACAAAGATGTTAGAAGTTACAAAGAATAATGTGTTCCATTTGGTATTTAACTTCTTGTTGTCAATGTCAGGCTGCGTGTAGGAATTTTGTCTGACAGTGGTGCAATAACATGTATGCTTTTGCAGCATCTGCATCTGTTTCTGTTGATGTCATCTGATTTCAGTAGAAGTTAACAAAACACAAAAATCAGTTAGGTGCAATATGATTTTTCTAGAATAAAGATTGAAATGAAGTGTTCAGGAGAAATATATCTAAACCACTAGTATTGTATTACAGATCACATCTATCATTTAAGCAACTTTGTATTTTTGTATTGAGTAGAAATACTTAATGCTGAAATGTAAGTCAATAGAAAACTTTATACTTGAATAAGAAACAAAATCATGTTTCCACCACAGCTGATATTAAATTTTAATGCACAAAGGGGATATTTTTTATAATCTATCATTCATTTGGTATGTTTAGAAAATGTCTATACACACATAGAAATTAGAAGTTATACGTTCCCAGTTTTTATATTGTTTATGATATCAGTGATGGCATTGAAGTAATCACCTATGCTATGTTCAGCTGAGATGCCTTCTGTTCCTGCGAGCATCCATAAGAGTTTCTTCTTGCTTTTTATCTTTTTAAAAATAGTTTTAAATTATTATTTTTGTGGAAAATCCCCACCTTTCTCCCTATTAGATTATACTATTCATTTTGCAAAAAATGTATTTCCCTTTGGCTTTTTTTGGAAGCAATTCAATGTATCAGAAGGCTTAGCTTGTCTGTGAAAGAGATAGTTTAATTGCATCTCCACAGAATGAGGGTGGATTTTGATCCCTTTGCTGGTAATGTAGTAGTTCTGCTTCCAGTGATTATCATCTTAAAATTTGGCTTTAGGGAGATATGTGCTTACATGCATACATACATACCTTAAAGACAGAACTTGCTCTAAAGGGTCTCTAACTGTTAGTATGCCTTTAAATTCAGTTAAGGTAAATGACACATAAATATGTCTTTAAAGCCAATGACAATTTAAGTTCTGCCCTGATAGTGTTGTTTTCCTCAAGCATTGCCATAAATTCTGAACACGTATGTATTAGACACCAAAAAATAAACTCCGCATCAGGCTGGGCCCGAGTACCTTTTGTTTCTTTTTAACTTTTGAAGACATGCACAAGTCATACTTCAGATGATCTTTTCCTGCCAACCCTCCTGTTGCCTTCAAGAGAGAGTGGCTTCTGTGTTCATAGCAATACTTGTGAAAATTCACGCAGTATATAGCTCAGTGTAGATTGGTCTTACACCTTATTGTTATATACCCGTCAAGGTACATACTACCTTCACCTCAAATTGGGGAGCCTTGCAAGATACTAATGTGTGTTAAAATATAGTTGATGTAAACGTGTGTGGTATTTAATTTTGCTCAGTGTGAAGTATGCATGTGATGAAACAAGAAAAGGAGGCACTTGAAATTGTTCCATTATATACTTGTACCTTAACACTAATTTTTCCATGCATGGAGACACTAAGTTGAAAAACTCCAGTGATTTTGCTGGTCAATTAATTTTGCCTCACCTTTCTTTTTGCACTTTTTTGGGAGGGCTGTTTCACATTTGACTAAACTGTAAATTTGGGTATTGGGGTAAGGACCTTTCCCGCTCAACTTTGTCACCGTTCAGTAATAAATTATAATGAAAGTAATTTGAAAAGGTTATTTTTATTTCTTTTGAGTCCTTGGTGTCTTTCTTACTACAAATGCTGTACATTCTTTAAATTGTCTTTTGATGTCTAAATACTGACCTCAGATTGAAACCCATGCCCACTAAAAACTATGTCACTTGTGGAATAAAAGATATGCAGGACAGGGTTCTTTCTCTAGCTGCTTGACAGCTAGTGTGGAAGAGGAAATCTTGTGTGTCAGAAGGGGTTTTCTGATTATTAGTTTCAATGTTTGCTTAAAAGCACATTCAGGAATTTCTTTTATACTTCTGGTAGGTTCAGGAAAAAAAAAATCCTGCTTCTTTGCCTAAATAGTCAGGCAGTAAAGTTCTGTAAAAAAGAAAGAAACCAAAGTATTTATAAACTCACATTTTAATATGAGCTTAAAAGAAGCTTGCTTAGGAATTCAGTTGAGATTACTCAAAGCAAAATGTGTCTCTGGCAGTTACTGCACTAGAGATGTAGCTTAAACATATGAAAAATATTCAGAAATTGAAAACCTTATTCTCAGGAAGGCTTTTTTTCATTTCTTTTATTCATAGTTGTGGTGTATTTGGTTGGGGTTATTCATTTATTGTTAGTGCAATAAAGACAGAAGGGATATTACGTCTATGTTTTCGAGAAATGGATTTGTATTTGTTGTGGTTTTGTCAATCTATTTCATGCTGTTTCAAAAGAATAAAAACACGTTTTCAAACTGCTTCTGTTCTTGATGGGTGTAGAATGAAAGAATATGTTTCCAAGCACTAAGGGAAACAGGTGAAAGTAACACACAGAAAATAATGCAGGTATTTTTATTTTTAATCTCATGGTAATAAACAGGTGCTAATTCTATATTTACCACGTGATTTCCAGCTTACCTTTTGTTTCAATGGTGTAGTAGCATTAGTTCCTATTCTTGTAGTCAATATGCTCACAGTGAGAATATTTCTACACCTGTCCCATACATAAAAAAATATTTTTACAGCAGAAAGTAGATACTTTATAAGATGTTATATTTATTTATTAGGTCATAATTTATTAGTTGTTCAATAAACTTTGGATTTTTTTTTTGAGTTGAGATGCATGCTTGATTCTTAGAAAACTTGGTAGTTAGTAAACCAAATCACTGTTGCAGATTTAAGAAAAATAAATATCATCAGTCTTATTTTTTACTCTAATTCTAGATCTGTGATGTAAAAAGCCCGTACAGCCACTAGTGTAAAAAAGGAGCTGATAGCAATGAATGGTGTTCCATTGACTTCATTGTCAAATGTGTTATTTTATGTCAGGTGCCTTTTATATCTGTTCTCCATTCTTAGGATGTTGATGCCAGTGACTTTTTGCTTGGAAAAGTGATCCCAGAAATAAAGAAAAGCCTCTCTGGAGTGACTCAGGCCTTCCGTGATGGGTTGACCTAGCTGGACACAAGGTGCCCAACAGAGGCCCTCTGTCACTCCCCTCCTCGGCTGCACAGGGGAGAGAAAATACAACAAAATGCTTATGGGTCGAGATAAGGACAGGGAGATCACTCACCAGTTACTGTCATGTGCAAAACAGATTGGACTCAGGGAGATTAGTTTAATTTGTTACCACTCAAATCAAAGTAGGGTAATAAGAAATAAAACCAAATCTTAAAACACCTTCCCCCAACTCCTCCCTTCTTCCCAGGCTTAACTTTACTCCTGATTTTCTCTACCTCCTCCCCTCCAGTGGTGCAGGGGAACAGGGAATGGGGGTTGTGGTCAGTTCAAACGTTTTCTCTGTCAACCTTCCCTCCTCAGGGGGAGGACTCCTCACACTCTTCCCCTGCTCCATTGTGGGGTCCTTTCCACGTGCTACAGTTCTTCATGAACTGCTCCAGTGGGGGTCCTTTCCACATGGTGCTGTCCTTCAGGAACAGACTGCTCCAGCATGGGTTCTCCACGGGTCCACAGGTCCTGCCAGGAGCCTTCTGCAGTGCTGGCTTCCTGCAGGGTCACAGCCTCCTTCAGGCATCCACCTGCTCTGGCATGGGTTCCTCCATGGGCTGCAGGTGGATATCTGCTCCACTGTTAACCTCCGTGGGCTGCAGGCGCACAGCCAGCTTCACCATGGTCTTCACCACAGGCTGCAGGGGAATCTCTGCTCTGGTGCCTGGAACACCTTCTCCCACTCCTTCTTCACTGACCTTTGTGTCTGCAGAGTTGTTCCTCTCACTTATTCTCACTCCTGTCTCTGGCTGCAGTTGCACAGTTTTTTTTACCCCGTTTTTAAATATGTTATCACAGAGGCATTACCACTGTTGCTGTTGTGCTCAGCCTTGGCCAGCGGTGGTCTGTTTTGGAGCCGGCTGGCACTGTCTCTGTCAGACACAGAGAAAGCTTCTGGCATCTTCTCACAGAAGCCACCCTTGTAGCCTCCCTGCTACCAAAATCTTGCCATGCAAACTCAATACACCTTCACATCAACTGTGATCACACCAGAGTTAGCGCTTTCCTTGTTGCTAGACCTTTTGCAAGATCTGTAACTGCTTTTCAGCTTTTCTTTACTGTATTTGTTATATCTTGAATTATCCTGGAAGACAGTTTGATCGCCTAATTCATGGTAACTATTGCTGGGGAAGAAAAATTTCGAACTAAAACCAAACAAAAGCCATTTTCCTCTTTGATATTGAAGACTGTGTAAACAGCTTCAATGCTCTGCTCATTTGTCTGCCTGGCATTAGTTCTGTTTGCAGGGACAAAGCAAATAAACTAGTGTTTTAAAATAACCTGGGTCCACTTAGTTCAGTTGTGATAAAGTACTGAAGATTAAAGAATAAAAATCAGGCAAAAGTCTTGCAGAAAAGCAGTGACTTTGTTGCTTAAAGGAAGCCTAGCTGTGTTCTTGGTATCAGGGATTTAGGTAAATGGCTAAAACATTCCATTTCTTGGGTTGTCATTGAACAAATATGATTTGGGTTTTGACACTGTGCGGGCAGTCCAACATACCCATGGCTGGCAGAATGGAGGAGGAGATGAAAGATGAGGAGAAGGAAAGAGAAGATGAAGAGCAGGGGAAGTTGAGGCTTAGAGAGCAGTCTCTGACTTCCGAGCCTTTCCCCTGCTGTTTTTCCTGACTGAAATCTCATCCCGCAGAGATACTACCAACGCCACTGTGCTTCTGTGGTCTGTAGGGTGAGCCAGGCTCTACTAAAACATAGAGCATTTGTGTGCACCATGCATCCCAGGTGGCCGGGTTTCAACAGGAAAATGTCTCACCTGATGATGAAAAAAGAGATGCTTCTCCTCAGTTGACCCATGCTATGAAATTTGAAGTATTACCTGACCTCTGAAAATGTCTGAGTAACAAACTATCATGCTGCATGAACTAGGACAAACTACTCCATTAAATCGACACTGAGCTTTAACCTTACAATACACTGAAGAGTGGAATTCAGTCAGACTGTGAGATCCTACCCAGGAAATGAGAAGAATATTCAATTTCAGATAACCTCTGCAGAGCAGCTCGAGTTAGTAGCTAGTCTTGTGTAACCATCTTCCACAATACAGAGAATGGATTTCATCTCAGATGACCAGTAAGCAGAGTATAAATGCTGAGATTAAATTCAAGCTATATAAATTGCCCCAAATCAAACCAGGAGCTGGCCTCACCTGAACCTGCAGCAAAGTGAAAGTGTTTGATCTGACTGAGCTTAACTGACTGTTGGGCAAAATGAAAGTAGAAGATGACCACAGATTATCCCAACCTGCACCCACCTAGGGAAGATTTGAACTTCTGTGGCAACCCCCTCAAATTAGGCCTGTAGCTAAGACTATATAGCTGTAACGCACAGAAGAGCTGACTGTGACCGCTCTCAATCTTTGAGAAGCACAAAAGGGCTGGGGTTGACCTGTGAAGAATCTTATCAGAGTACAGAGGCAGAATATGGCCACAGAACAGTAGGGAAGAGGTATAAGATGGATCTCAGGTATCTTCTATGCATCAAATAAAGGGATTGGAGAAAGGAGGTATACACGTAGAAGTTCCCATTGTACAGCAACTGACCAAGGAGAGCAAGGGAGGTCCAGGGTGGTCTTCAGAGACCCCATAACAGCAAATGAAAACTAGAGGTGGCCACAAGTTAGCCCTGTGCTACTAACTGGATTTAAGGTTGACATCAAGTGACCCTAAGAAAATATGGTCTGCATTAACTTTGGGTGACCTTTACCTCTGGGCACCAAAGGAAGCCAGGCTGACCTCAAATGATCATTTGGGGTAACTAATTGGAATTAAGCTTCATCTCCAATGACTCCCATGCACGTTAGTTGGTTCTGAATTTGAGATCAAATAATTTGTGGAATGAAAACAAGGGCCAGGGTGACCCTAGGCAATTTATTGGGTGTAAAGCTGACCTTCAATGACCCCAGGCATCAAATGACAGCAGCATTGACCTCAGATGACCCCCAAGCAGATCATTGGCTATCATGCTGTCCTCAGGTGACACCTTTTAGCTAATTTGCTAGCATGTTGCCCTCAGGTGAGCATTGGGGCTTAAATAAGGGCCAGTTGGACCTTAGGTGACCCCTATAAATAGTTAGAACTCATGTTTACCTGAATTGACCTGTGCCACAACTGTGAGGATTGACCTCAGATGGCCCTGCGGTGAAAGTTGTGTCTCAGCTTGAACTCAGATGACCTCGGGCAGGAAATAAGGACTGTGATTGACCTCTAATGACCCCTTGGCACCAAATGAGGGCCAGGTTGACCTCAAATGACAAACCAAGCAAATAATTGGATCTCAGGTTTACCTCAAATGACCTCTGGGCACTGAACAAAGGCTGCATTGACCTCACATGAACCCTAACAGGCTCTCTGGTTGACCTCGAATGAACCCTGGCTACTTAACTGGATCTCAAGCTGACCTTAAGTGATTGCCCCTCCTCCAAATGAGAACAGTGTTGACCTTAAAGGACCCCTGTGGTGCTAACTGGATTGCAAGTTGACTTCAGATGATCCTGGGCTCTGAACAAGAGCCTAGTTGACCTCAAACACCACCTTGAGTATACCTGGGTCTCATGATGATAACAGATGACCCCTTCCCCAGACAGGTTAATTGGCCATCAGGTTGATCTCAGATGACCTTATGGCAGTTATTTAGCCCTCAAGTTGACCTCAGATGACCTTTCTGAGTAACTGTGGTGACCTCCGGTGATCATGTGCAGGTTAATTGACCCTCATGTTGACCTCAAATGACCCTAAGCAGGTACTTGGATATCATGTTCACCTCAGATGACACTTGGAGCCTCTAACTGTATGTCAAGGTGATTTGAAACAACCCCTAGGAAGGAAATGGGTGCTGATGATAGGGCTTGAGTGACCCCCTAATAGGTAAGTGGCTCTCATGTCAATGTCAAATGACCCCAGGTTGCAAAAGCAGACCCATTTGGCCTGAAATTACTTCTAGGCAGCACACAAGGACTTTCCTGATCTCAAATGAGCCCCTTGTCAACTGGTTGCATGTCAAGTTAACCTCAGATGACCCCTGGACAAAACAAGAGGGCTGTTTTCACGTTGAATTGATGCTAAGGTACATCTCAGTCTACCCCTGTGACATTCACTGGATTTACATTAGACTTTAAACGACCTGTTAGGCAGGAAATAAGGACTGCGATTGACCTTACATGAGTCCTTGCATAGATAATTGGATCTGAGGTTGACCTGAGATGACCCCTGGTCTGGCAATGAGAGCTGGCTGACCTTGAATGACCTCTATGCAGCTAATTGCATCTCACATTGACCTCAGATGATCTCTGTGGAGCAAATGACAGCCAGGACTGTCCTCAACTCATATAAACATAGATTGGCTCAGTTTATAATTGTCCTCTGAAGTTCATCTAGTCCAACTCTCTGCACAAAGCAGTTACAATTAGATCATGTTGTTCGTGCCCTTTCCCAGGTAAATTTTGCTTTTTTTTCTAACAAAGGAGATTTCACAACTTTTCTTGGCAACCTGTTCCAGTATTTGATCACTCTTGTTTTTTCTTTAAAAAAGGTTTCCATGTATCTAATTGTAATTTCCTTTGTTTCAACCTGTGTCCTCTACACCTCTTGCTGTGGAGCTTCTAGAAGACCCTAGCTACATTTTCTGCTGGCTTCAGTCCTATCTGTTAATGTGTCCTTGCTGTTGATAGCTCTGATTGCCAGGCAGTGATGCAGTGATGAGGCAGGTCTGATGTCAAGCCATGAAGTAGAGGCTGCAGGTCAGGGTCTAGCCAGGCATGCAGCAGGTGCAGGGAAAAAGTAAGCCTGAGGGCCTCAGATCCCAAGAGAAGAGACAGGGTCATGCAAAAGGCCCTTTGTCACATAGGTCTTTCCACAGTGATCTGATCACAGGTTACAGCTTCACTGTGTCAGAGCAGATACAGCTTAACTACTACAAGTGAGGGGAAGAGATCACAGCATGCTGCTGGTGCACGGAGGGGCCTTACACTCTTTTTACCACAAAGGCACTCTGTTAACTCCTTTTAGCTTTTTTGTTCACTAAAAATGTAGAATCATAGATCTTTTTTTCACTAAAAACGTTTCTGCAAAGCTGCTTCTCATCCAGCTGGCCTCCAGCCTGTACAGCTGCATGGAGTTAGTCCATCCCATGTGCAGGATTTTTTTTTTTTGTATTTGCATTTGCTTTTGTCAAACTTCACAATGTTCCTGCTGGCCCACTTACTTTCCAACCTGTCTGTGTCTGTCAAATACCTGATACATCAACTACTTATTTCAATTTGCTATCCTACATTAACTTGCTAAGAGTCCAATCATATACTCTGTCCAATCATACTCATTGTCTGTAATTTTACTCAATTTTTGACAGACTTCCTAGCAGCTCTTGATCCCAACTTACCTGTTTTCCCGACAACATGATCTGATGCTATGTGGCTGGGCCTGGGACCTGTGGATGTGAGGCAAACTGGAGCTACATCTGATTTCAAAGAACCCCTGAGTAGCAAAAAAAGAGAGTTGTTTTCTGCAAAAGACCGCAGTGCATCAAACTGAGGACCGTAGTTTACTTCAGGTGACCTCTGAACAACAAAACATGGGCAGTACTTAAACTGAAAGAACCTCTTACTGATTAATTGGTGTAATATGTGAGGTCCTCCCTGTATTGTATTTGAGATGAGGGCAGAAAGAAAGAACTCATGCTGGGCATGAATCCCAGGCTGCACTCAACTCAGGTAACCGCTTCATACAAAAAAGGCAGTCTTTCTATTTCCAAGAACTTGTTCAAGACAGTGCAGTTGTGCTTGACTGCAGCTAACTACTCTGTATACAGATGTGGTACGAACTGATCTCTGTTAATCCCAAAGAGCAAACTATATCTCACAGTAGCTGTGTGGAGAACGGTATCGGTATGTTACTTCAGAGAATCTCAGATCACAGAATTCGTCAGTATTTGATCTCCACCAATCTCCTCAGCAGAAGACTGAGGTAGTATTTGACCTGAATATATCTTTAAGCACGAAAATTTTCATTTGCTTAACTTCATTTGTCTCCACTACCAAACTGTGGCTCAATCGTTGACCTCAGATAATCCCTGAGCAGCTTATGTAGTAGATAGATTGATATCTGTTGCGTCTGACCATTAGTCTGGAACAACAGTTAAATTATGCTGACCTAATTACAAAGTTTTGGGCAGGTGGGTTTAACAGTATGTCTACATATGAAGATAGGGCAGCAATTGTCCCTGTTTAGGCCCTACACATACTTCTTGGGTGTTTCATAACATTTCATAACAGTGATAGGATTTCATAACATTTCATTTCTTAGGTGTTTCATAACATTTGGACGTCCTGGTTCAGTGAACTGGGTCAGCAATTGATATTCATTGACCTTTGAGTCATAAACTAGGTCAGGCATTGACCTCCAGCTACTCACAGCTGGCCACAGATGACCTCAGAAGGTCCAGTGAGAAAAGTCTGTAGGACTTCATGTGATCACCGTAAAGATGGTTAGTGATAGTTCATTTCATCTAAACTGAATGTAAGTATTAGTTTTTACCAGTGTTTCCTGAGTAGCAAATTGGGACAGTAATTGAGCTTTGGACTTATGACCCCTGAGCCCAAATGTGGGACTTAGAATAGTATTTAATTTCACATTGTCCCTGAATAATTAACTGAGGGTGTAATTGACCTAATATGAGTCCTTTGAATTTGAGAAGTAAATGATCCTGTTGCATCCTAAGCAGCAAAACAGTGCAGTGACCCAACTTCAGTCTACATCCATAGTTAGCCTCACTTGACTCCATTACAAGAGCCGGTGGCAGGATATGATCTCAATTCATGGCCCCTCTCTCATGTCTGAATTTTGAGATTTAAATTACGCCAACATGTTGAAAGTTAATGTAATCTGAACAGCAAATAGAGGCTGGCAGCTACCTCAGGAGAGTTTGAGCACCAAAGCATGTTGGAGCTTAATCTCAGGTTTCTACTGACTGGGACATATAGTCTGCAAGTGACTTCTTATGAACATGAATAGGAAGGTGGACCAGGCAGCTGCAATTCCTGAGGTCACCCGCTACCAGCTCTGTGGCAGGCTGTCTGATGACTGACATGTGAAGTCTCTGTCCTATTCTAGTGTCTCACTGCAGCTGCAAACTCAACATTTCAATCTTCTGAACAGAGGACTCTCAAAATGTCATTCATAGTTCTATGTTATCCATTAAAGACATCATTTTCACACAATTCTCGATAAAAATCAGGCTGAAGAGAAGCCCACAATTTTGCCATTGACTTCAGTGGAGCCAGGATATAAACCCAGTCTTCAGTGTCCAAGTAAAATTTCTGTCTACCTAGCCATCCAACCCTCTCTCTGAACCTCTTCTGCTGTTTTCCTCTTCCCTAAGGCCCACTTGGATCCATAGCTTTTGAGTACTATCAGAACGTCCAAAATGCAACATGCCCTTCATTCTGAAGGAAGAATTCCCAGTGAAGATACAATAATATCTAAACCAGCATGTCTTATTCTTTCCACCCTACAATGTAAGAATTTCAGAATTATTTACATGTTTAAAATCTCTCTAATAGCTTCTGTCTAATACACCCTTCAAAACCCAGACTAAATCTTAATATATTAATATCATACTAGGCTTCCCACCAAGCAGGACATGAAATTAACTTAATATTTGAATGATGGAAGCATTTCGTAGAATCATAGAATGGTTTGGGTTGGAAGGGACCTTAAAGATCATCTACGTCCAACTTGCCTGCCATGGGCAGGGGTACCTTCCACTAGACCAGGTTGCTCAAAGCCCTGTCCAACCTGGCCTTGAATACTTCCAGGGATGGGCATCCATAACTTCTCTTGGCAACCTGTTCCAATGTCTCAACACCCACACGGTTAAGAATTTCTACCTAATATCTAATGTAAATCTACCCTCTTCCAGTTTAAAACTGTTACACCTTGTCCTATCACTACACTTCCCGGTAAAATGTCCCTCCTCATCTTTCCTGTAGACCCCCTTTTAGTACTGAAAGGATCCTATAAGGTCTCCCTGGGGCCTTCTTTTCTACAGACTGAACAACCCTGGCAGTCTCAGCCTGTCTTCATAGGAGAAGGCCTCCAGCCCCCTGGTCATCTTTGTGGCCCTCCTCTGGAGTCGGTCCAACAGGTCCATATCTTTCTTGTGTTGGGGGCCCCAGAGCTGGATGCAGTACTCCAGGTGGGGTCTCATGAGAGCGGAGTAGAGGGGCAGAATCATCTCCCTCGACCTGCTGGCCACACTTGCAGCCAGCAAGGTCGAGCCCAGGATATGGTTGGGTTTCTGGGCTGGAAGCGCACATTGCCGGCTCATGTTGAGCTTCTCATCCACCAACACCCCCAAATCCTTCTCCTCAGGGCTGCTTTCGATCTATTCTCCACCCAGCCTGTATTTGTGCTTGGGATGGCCCTGACCCAGTTGTAGGGCCTTGCACTTGGCCTGGTTGAACTTCATGATGTTTGCACAGGCACACCTCTCAAGCCTGTCTGGGTCCCTCTGGATGACATCCCTTCCCTCCAGTGTGTCAACTGCACCACACAGCTTGGTGTCATCAGCAAACTTGCTGAGGATGCACTCAATCCCACTGTCTATATTGCCCAAAAGTTGTTAAACAGCACCGATTGCAATACCAACCCCTGAGGAATGCCACTTCTCACTAGTCTCCACCCGGACATTGAGCCATTGACTGCCACTTTTTTGAGTGTGACCATCTGAGCCAATTTCTTATCCACCTGTGGTCCACCCATCAAATCCATGTCTCTTCAGTTTAGAGACAAGAACATTGTGCAGGACAGTATCAAACACTTTGCACAAGTCCAGGTAGATGATGTCAGCTGCTCTTCCCTTAGTCACTAATGCTGTAACACTGTCACAGAAGGCCACCAAATTTGTCAGACATGATTTGCCCTTAGTGAAACCAGCTTGGCTGTCACCAATCACCTCCTTATTTTCCATGTGCCTTAGCATAGTTTCCAGGAGGATCTGCTCCATGATCTTGCCAGGCACAGAGGTGAGACTGACCGGCCTGTAGTTCCCTGGGTATTCCTTTTCTCCCTTTTTGAAAGCAGGGGTTATATTTCCCCTTTTCCAGTCAGTGGGAGCTTTACCAGACTCCCATGACATCTCAAATATGATGGATTGTAGCTTGGCAATTTCATCTGCCAGTTCCCTCAAGACCCACAGATGCATCTCATCAGGTCCCATGGATCTGTGCACCTTCAGATTCCTGACATGGCCTCAAAAATGATCTTCTCCTACAGTGGGTGGTTCCTCATTCTCCCAGTCCCTGTTTGCCTTCTGCAACTTGGGCGGATTGGCTAGAACGCTTGCTGTGAAGACCAAGGCAAAAAAGTCATTGAGTACCTCAGCGTTCTCCATATTCTGGATGACTAGGTCTCCCGTTTCCTTCTGGAGAGGGTCCATGTTTTCCCTAGTCTTCCTTTTGTCACTGATGTACCTGTAAAAGCCTATCTTGTTGTCCTTGATGTCCCTGGCCGGACTTAACTCTATGCGGCTTTGGCTTTCCTAATCTGATCCCTAGCTGCTCAGACAGTTTCTCTGTATTCCTCCCAGGCTACCTGTCCTTGCTTCCACCTTATGTAGGCTTCCTTTTTGAGTTTGAATTTGTCCAGGAGCTCCTTGTTCATCCATGCAGGCATCCTGGCATTTTTGCCCATCTTCCTCTTTGTTGGAATGCATCACTCCTGAGCTTCGAGGGGGTGATCCTTGAATATTAGCCAACTTTCTTGGGCCCCTCTTCTCTTCAGGGCTTTATCCTATGGTACTCTACCAAGCAGATGCCTGAGGAGGCCAAAGTCTGCTCTGCTGAAGTCCAGGGTAGTGAGCTTACTGCACACCCTCTTTTCTGCCCTAAGGATCTTGAACTCCACCATCTCACGGTCAGTGCAGCCAAGGCTGCCCTTGAACTTCACATTCCCCACCAGCCCCTTTGTTTCTGAGAACAAGGTCCAGCACCGCTCCTCTCCTTGTTGGCTCTTCTTGGAGAAGGAAGTTATCATCGATGCATTCCTGGAACCTCCTGGATTGCTTACGCCCTGCTGTGTTGTCCCTGCAACAGCTATCAGGGTGGTTGAAGTCCCCTGAGAGGACCAGGGCTTGTGAACGTGAGGCTGCTCCTATCTGTCTATAGAGGGTCTCATCCGCTCGGTCTTCCTGGTCAGGTAGTTTGTACAAGACACCCACTGTAATGTCACCTGTCCCTGGGTTCCCTTTAATCCCGACTCATAAGCTCTCAGTCAGCTCCTCATCCATCCTCAGGCAGAGCTCCATGCACTCCAGCTGGTCCTTGACANCCTCTTTTCTAAGGATCTTGAACTCCACCATCTCACGGTCAGTGCAGCCAAGGCTGCCCTTGAACTTCACATTCCCCACCAGCCCCTTTGTTTCTGAGAACAAGGTCCAGCACCGCTCCTCTCCTTGTTGGCTCTTCTTGGAGAAGGAAGTTATCATCGATGCATTCCTGGAACCTCCTGGATTGCTTACGCCCTGCTGTGTTGTCCCTGCAACAGCTATCAGGGTGGTTGAAGTCCCCTGAGAGGACCAGGGCTTGTGAACGTGAGGCTGCTCCTATCTGTCTATAGAGGGTCTCATCCGCTCGGTCTTCCTGGTCAGGTAGTTTGTACAAGACACCCACTGTAATGTCACCTGTCCCTGGGTTCCCTTTAATCCTGACTCATAAGCTCTCAGTCAGCTCCTCATCCATCCTCAGGCAGAGCTCCATGCACTCCAGCTGGTCCTTGACATAGACGGTGACACCCCCTTCTCGTCTCCCCTGTCTGTCCTTCCTCAAGAGGTTGTATCCTTTCATTCCAGCACTCTGGTCATAGGAGCCATCCCACCATGTCTCCATGATGCCAATAAAATCATACTCTGCAGGTGTGCACATGTCTCTAACTCCTCCTGTTTATTCCCCATGCTATGTGCATTTACATAGAGGTATTATGTTGGGCCCCCAATGAAGCTGACTTACTGGCTAGTGTGGCTGGAATTCTGTTATGCTGCACTCCAGGTGCTCTCCTGCTGACCTGTGGTCCTTCCTCAGGCTCTGGGCATGTGTAGCTGGCACTGCCATCAAACTGGTAGGTGTGGGATAGATTGAGGTTTCCGTCCCCCGGCAACTTTAGTTTAAAGCCCTCTCCATGAGCTTGGCAAACCTATGACAGAATCCTATGACTTTGCTGTGAAGTTCTGCACTTTCTGCTTAGAGCACTGAATTAGTTTCCATCAGGTAGATTCCTCAGAGCTAAATACAATGTGAGTATTTCCAGTAGGATCACTGAAGTTGTCTACTTCTTGGTCCCTAAATTGCACAGCAGACCTAGTCTCTGTGACCCAGCCTGCAGAGGTGCCAGTGGTCATCTTTTTTCAGCTGAAACTGACCCTCTTGGCTTGTGCAGACATGCTTGATTCTCTGGATTGTTTTGATTTCAAGATTAACTAACCTAACAAAACTTTTCTGACCACTGCATATTCTGCATGAGTAAAAATGGCCTTACAGTACTAGACCTAAGCCACAGAAAATCTCAGATAGCATCAAGCAAAGATGTTGTCCTTTGCTGCTCCTTCATCATTAGTCTAAGGAACCCGTACACATTCCAGCTACAAGTATGACAGGTGATACCAGCCAGAAAGGATGTTAACAGTACAATCACAATATACAAAATGATAAAGTATTCCGTATTTCAAAGAATGCCAGCAGACCCAGTTTCATGCTAACTTATATTTGTTACCTTGCTTTGTATCAGAAATGGAAATTCTTTTCTCTCCTGCATTCTATAATATGCCAAATACTTTGCCAGATGTCTTACATTGTGTGATACGCTTTCACCTGGACCGAAAGAAAAGTTTCTATTTCAAGTCCCATTAGAAACTCAAACTCTCATATGTATTATGTACTTGGCTAATCCGTCCTTGGATGTTTAATGTTGCCTTTGCTTTAATAAACTTTGAACTTACAGAACACCAACCATGTTTCCTAGGTAATTCAAGTGTACTCTGATAAAATACAAATGTGTAGCTACTGGAAAAGACTTAAGGTCAAAACTGGAAAAATATGCCTCTCCCCAAATTAGACAATTATCCCTCCTCACACACATCATCAACTCTTGTAGTTATTCTACTCCTACAAGAATATTACTATCATAGGGCTTTGATCAAATTACTCTCACCGCAAATGTGCCTATGCAGAAAGGACTGCTACTGTGCACTGGTGCGTATGGCAGTGTGTAGAGGGGAGAGTTTGTTAAGGGTTGGGACAGAAGACTGTTATCCCCTTGGTGGGCAGAGCTAAGGTGATGGGGTTTGAGTGGAAGTACACCAGACTTGCTTTCTTCATTTAGTGAAATTCTAGCATGGAATAGATATTGATCTAAAATTAATAGACTTTCTGGAGAGCTACATAGAGCTCTGATGTTCAAATTAAATTTCTGTAGACACATCTATATTACTATCCTTTAAGTACATAATAGATCATTATGAAACAAATTGGATAGGCTAAGTATCAGCACAGAATGGATTTGCTGTCTTTTTCCTCTGCACGAATGTGTGCGCTAATTGGAAACCTTAGGGATCCCAAGAGAGAAGTCAGACAGCTGGCTGTTTACCCTCTGTGTGCCAACAAATTTCAGATAATTGCTTTCACCTACCTACATTCTTGCTTCCATTTAATTAATATAACACAATTATTTATGTGAATAAGGATGAAATTGTGCTTTTTGTGGCCTTTAAAAGTAACAGTGTTGGTCCAGATCCATGGAAGCACCAAAGACACTGACACAAGAATAGTTTTAAGTTTTGTACTTTTCTCCATCAACTGTGTTTGATTGATAGGAGGAAGAACTGGAAACCAGCACATCAAGGATGCACAGTTTTAATTACAGGACAGCCACTAAGGATTTTGATTTACCACCATTGACTGCCATTAGGTGGGCATCAGGCCTTAGTTTTCTTAGGGTGTGGCATCTTCATAATGAAAGGCTTACTTTTGCATTACTTTGTAGTTAATGGGATATTTTTTCAAGCCTCTTCTAGTCTCTAATCCTATCGCCTCCCTTAGCAAGCATAGAAATTCAATACCATTCTCCTTCACTTCAGTCTCAGACTATTACTCTTAACTACGACCTTCATTTTACATGCTTCATACTACCATTCCTCACCTTCCACTCTCTATCATGCATTCTTATCTTGGTCTTCTGGATCATGATCTAACTGAAGACCTCCTTTTAGCAACCTTTCCCATACCTCACTCTCCTTTTACATGCTTCAGCAACTGTGGCCTCACTTCTCAACTTCTACCCATAAGCTTTCATTCTCTTACCTATCTCACCACCTCACTGCCATAGGATCCAGTCCTGGATCCTATCTGAAGATCTGAGTCTTGGCCTCAGGTGTGATGCTTTGGGCCAAACGCAAAGGGGAGCCACAGCGGGGAATTTCTGCCTCACCTTAGGAACATGTACTCAAAACAACAAACACACGAGCAAGCTGCTATTGTGTTTGCTGCTCCGTGGTATTTGTTTGAATGCGAACACAAAGTTGTTTGCTCTTCCTTCGTAGAGGTCTAAACTACTGCACTTTCAGCCATGAGCTGAAACCTCTAGGGTCCTTTTGGGAAGCAAGAAGAAACTTTTTACGACTACAGTAACATTTTAGCTCTTGTCTCAACAGCCTCTTTATCTAGAAAGCCAGAAGAAAGGTTTTGTAGCCAGAAATGGGCCACCATGTTGTATGGGACTGAAAAAAGGAATGGAAATCTTAGCAGGCAGCATGATTTCCTTTGTCTCTTCTTGGGCCCTCCATTGAGATTTCTCTTCTCAGCTGTTACGCTGGGATTGCTATCTTCCAGTCAATACCTGCTGTAAGTGCTATAACTCTCATTACAGCAAGCTCATTACTATTTTCTTGAGCAAACTGAACCTTAACTTTCTCTCAGGGGAGGTGGCAGAATGACCCACTGGCTACTGTGAAACAGAGAATCATTTAACATAGGGGAAACCCCCCTCTATTTGATATTCCAAGTGTGACCAAAATATTAAACAACACATGTATGTGTTAGTTTGGCAGATATCAAGCATCGTCTCTGTGTCCTTCATGGAATGCTGTATCTCGAACCAAGTCCTGACCACAGGTAGGTCTTCTTACATGACCTTCTCTTTTGTTGAACACTTTAAACATGAAAGGAACAGCACACGCAGTTCCTTCCAGGGCATAAGGGTAACCTTTGCTCCCCAGGAAACCCGCTTTTATTTGTTAAGCCAACACCCTAGCAATAGACAGTGGAGCACCCGTTCATCAGTCTTTTCGTGAACCTCCCACATGCTTGTTTGCTGCATCTCATAGCTCTTTTTTATTTTGTCACCTTTCTTACTCTGAATTGTTGTAAATAAGACTTAAGGACCAAGATGGTCTCTTCATGCATGTAAAGCAGGAGTCATACGTAGTGTTCTTTGTTTCCTGCTGAAAACTAGTAAAAGTGTGATGTGCTCTTCACCACAGCTTGCACTTCAGTGTTGGGGGAGGCAATTCCTACTCTCAGACATTTATGATGGTATAAAGTGAGTAAATTAGCTTCTGTCGGTATGTCTGTTCTTTAAGGGTAGCAAACTAAGCAGCCACCTGCTTGCTGAAATAATACAGAGGGCAGAAAAGCGTATTTTCAAACAGAAACATATACTATGATACTTTGATTTGCTCTGTGTTTATTTGGGTGCTAAAACCTTTCATTCTCTTTTTTAGGGACAGGCATGTAATTAGCACAGCAGTTGCACTTGGCTTCCTCATAGTGCTGCTTATGTGAGGTTGGGCTTGAACTATGAGAAACCTGCATTACTTTTGTGCAAAGCTCATATCCAGTAGCTTCTTGGCTCCACATCTACCCAGCATTGTTTACATAACCAATTACTACAATGGCATGGGTTTGGATTTTTGTTGTTATTCTTTTCTTATAAATAAACCGACTCAATGGCACACACACACACACATAAAAAAAATGAAAAAAGAAAGAGAAAGAAACAACAACAAAATCATGTCACAGGGTTTTTTTGGAGGCTGTCATGCCTGTTGTTAGGAGAATCCATTTATAAACTGCAAAATCTGCACCTGTGTTTTGCAGCATTCACTTTGGTTACAAATCCCTTTCCCACAGATCAGTCCACCTACCTGCCCGAGTACAGCAAGGGCTTGTAGCACAACTATGGAAAGGGAAATATGGGTTTACAAAGAGATCCCTCCCCTCTTCTCCTCAGAAAACTGAAATCAAGGGTACAGCAATGACATCTAATTGCAGCATGCAGGGTCCACAACGTGGAAGAAATTATAGGCAGTGCTGGTGCCAGCTTTCCAATTAAAATTTGACAGATCTTGTAAAATTACCATTTCCTTTAGCTAGCATCTGTGTTACTAAAAAAAAAAACCCAAACAAAAAGCCCAACAACACCAGCCCTCCCCAAGCCTCAAACCCACTGCAAAAGGAGAAGTCCTTATGGATGTTTACTCTCCAATACAGGAAAAGACAAAAATATATGCAAATAAAATAATAAATAATAAGAAAGCAAAGTGAATGGGAAGGAGAAAGGAAAAGATCTCTTATTTCCAGCCCTACAATGTTAGAAAGTGCAGCCTTGCAGTTAGCTACCTCTACCTGAACCCAAACCCTTCTTGTTCTGTAAGCCTGCTGTTTCATTCAGAGGCATGCTAAGGTGAGCCTTCTGAAGTGGTGACATAATTACTGTAATGGTGTAAGGAATCAGGTACTTGTATTTTCACATGAATTTACTGCAGCAACTTTCAACATGGGGCTACAGGGTTTTTTTGAGCACCTGAAGCTTATTGCTTGGCTAATAAGCTCTGAAATGTGATACACAATATACAAAATAGATAAACCACTTACAAAGAGCAGATGGTAGTGCGAAACGCCTTTTTTCTTTTTTCGGACCTACAGCTCACAGTGGAGCATACGTGAAGTTGAGGATTCAGACACAGTTAAGGCAAGTTTAGATGCCCTGTGAGGACAGACCTGCAGCTTGAATCCAGCCCGAGGTCCCAGGTGGACTGAGATTTTGACAGGCTTCTTGATTTTGGTAGCATCTCTAGGCCCCCCTGACTATCATAGCTTAGCAGCTGCCTCCGCGTAATTCTCAGTATTTGGAATAATTACATCCCCTTCCTTTCCTTGGAACAGCAGAACTGGTATTCCCTTCACCCACAGATTGCAAAATGGCTTACAGAGCTGCAGGAAGCCTGTTCTAAATATTGTCAGTCACTTCAATTTTCCAAGCTCAAGCTTACGCAAAAATGTTTTCTGTGCATGATGCTCTCTGTACTAGTCTAATGAATATAGAGAGCGCTCTGTATGCTCACTTCTTGCTATAAATATCCTCTGTTTATTAGATACTGTGTTCTATTTAGTTTTCTCTCTTGAATTGGCAATTGCATGCATTTTACTTCATTACCTAGTGGAAAGTCCAAAAATGCAGACATTAACTGGTTATTTCTGGCAGCGTGCCCTCTGCTCAAATGATAAGGCACAAGGCATAATATCCTTTCATCTTCTCTTGCTGTTCCAGGCCATGCTGAATTGGAACATTCTAGTAAAGGGAAAGACTCCTTCTCCTCCAACTCAATCCTGAATTCCAGTCCCCACCTGGATGTTGAACTCAGGTTAGTAAGATGGATGGATTAAAGCACGGAGCTCCCATGCTGACTCCATGAAAGCTTTTATTTGAACTTCTCCATTATCTGAACAGCTCTGTTAACCAAACCTATTATCCTTCTCTCTTGGTTTCCAAGTTGAGAAAGGAAAAGCAACTTCTTTAATGGCCCACAGATTGATGATTAACATTTTACATGTCCCTGCTGGTAAGTAAAAGAACTGCTTTGTGGACAGTGAAAATGCCAGAGAGAAGGAACCGGGAGTCAACTTATGTTATTAAGTTGTACTGCTTCATTAATCACAATCTTTTTTTATTGCATTGCTCAAAGCCAAATCCATTCTACTTCTCGGGAATGAGTTAGATCAAAACCAAGTGCTCTTAATGCACCTTTGACATCTGGCCTAGCAGCTGGCTATCTGCTAATATTGCTCTTAAGAAATGTCAGGAGCCACATTTACTGTGACCATTCTAGCCCTTCTGATTTAAGGTACTGTAGAGGGCAATGAATTACCTTAAAGGAGCTCCTCTGGAAAGCCCTAAGTTTTATTCTGGACCCCTGCCAGCCTCACTACTTCATGAGTATGAACAATCAGACAATTGAACTGATTTGACTTTGCCACTCCTGGAGTTTCATTGCCTTTAACCTTGGGATGTAATGATGGTAATGCCATGCTAAGTGCCTCTCCTACCAGGGGGAATAGGGTTTGTCGGCTCAAGTAGGGCACCCATTCTTGTTAGCTGAAAACTGCACTGATTTGCAGTGAGAGGGGAAATAGATTGAGCATGATTAATACCACTTTGAATGCAGCTTATTTTCTTTCAAGGCTTTTGAAGGTGGGAAGCACCCAGATATATCTATTTCATTTTTAATTGTAAGCTCATTACTAAACGAGGCTGGGCGTAGCTTTTTTTTCTTTTTTTTTTCTTTCCCCCCTGAGAAATTCCTTGATGTCTACTAAAGACTCAATAACATCAACTTAAAAAACTTGTACACTCCTGTCTCTAGGCAGAGCAGACGTGGTTTGATTATGGGCTGCATTAAATATGGAGGCAATTGTTCCTCTCTGATGAAGGTGCAGTGAGAGGAGAGTTTTCTTCTCCTAGCACTGGAAGGTAGAGAGATAAGAGCTGGTCAGTGAAACTTTCCATTCCACATCAGGGAGGACATACTACAGAGTCCTCATCTTTCCAGATGCTGTGTTGCCTACTTTCTTTCCTAGTTACTTTCCAATGCCCTCTCATGTTTTTATCTGCTCCTGACTCTCTGACTTGGAAAGAAGCTGTGACATGGATTGAAGACAAGACTGAATGTCATTTTAACAATTTTTATAACCTGGACCTTCTCAGACTGAAGGCTTTTGACAGAGGCTTCAACTTCTTCCACAGATGTTGTGGTCAGAAGAGGCTGTTGTACTCTTCTGTTCTGACCAACAGGAACCAGAGACTCCTGTCCAACATTGCCCAGGTTACTAGCAGTAACTACTGTGTTCATTGGGGTCTCTACAGGGGCACTATATGCTCTAGGAGGAGCCTTTCTCGTCATATTGCAAATCTTAGTGTCCTAGATGATGGGGGCTTTGGTTAATGCATCAGCCTGTGAACCACAGGGTGCAGGGACCAGTATTCATTCCCTGCTGCCATTCCCACAATCAGTAACACCCAGCAAAGTGACAGAGTGGATGCTGATGACCTGTGAGACCTTAAATGCCTGCAGCTGTCTTCACCAGGTGGTGAGGACCAGAGACGTAATTCTTACATTACAGTTAAAGAGAAGAAAGAAAGACCCTTTGGGACAAATTGGTCTAAAAGCATGGTCCATCTTTGCCCACTGAGAGAGCAGGGAATGCTGGGGAACATTTCTGAGGGCTGAATCTTACCAGCTGGAGGGAGGGAGATGCTGCTCCCTCTGTGAGCTGGATGCAAGTCCAGAAGCTGAGTAGCTCTGCTAGCACAGTGATGTACTGTGAGATGTGCTGTGGCACAGAGTTGTAGTGTGTCAATGGGCAGTAGGTGGCTTTTGTTGAGAAGGAGGGAGAAACTTCCACAGAAGACTGGCACCTCTCAGACCTCTCTCTGTTGCAGGAATACACAAATAACGCCTCTCAAAAGCCTACTGTCTCCTATCAAACAGCAATTCTTGTTTCAGGCCATTTTATAATACAAGTGGGACTTCAACTCTGCAAACACTCATCTGTGTCTACTCCCACTTGGCAGCTACTCAGATGAGTCCCAGCCACTCACAGAAGGAGCCTCAGGGCAATTGGAGATGGGATAGGAATATGAAGAAGACATGATAGTGGACGCAATGGTTATCTGCTCCTGTTGGAGTTAAATGGGCTGAACTCACTGTTTCAGGGAGGTTCAAATTCAAACTGAAGTGAAGAATAACCACAGCAAGTTAAACTGGATTTCACTGAGAAGTCAAAATGAGGGACTCTTCTGGCTTATTTGGACTACTGTCTGCCACCTGAACTAGAGTGCAGGCTCCATTTTCTTACTGAACTTCATTATCTCCCTATTCACCATTGGCACCTTCACACTGCTTCACCTCTTCCGTGTTCCCCTAAACTTTGCTGTCTCCCTATGCCAAGCATTTGTTACAGAAACTCGGTACTTTCACTGCATCCTCTGTTTATCATCAACATATTTCAGCAGAGCAGCTCTCCAAATGACAGCTCTGCATGCAGAAATTACCTCAGTCACACACAAGATTTTGCAGGAACACAAGCTCTGTTTCATGTCACACATATTCAGTTGTTCATCATTGTGATTAACCAAAGAAGGACATGAAAAACACTGGGAAGGAAGAACAGTGTTGTGACTTATTCAGGAATGTTGCACAGTCTCCCAGTGGCATTGATGAGCTGAGCTTGGAGCTGACTCGGTTACATGGCACGCTCAAATTGCTGGTTTCTGAGAGCAAAGTGTTAATTTTGGAGCTTACCCAGAAGTTCCCATGGGGATCCACCCATACTACCTAGCTGCTGGGGCTGCAGCATGTGCACGGAGGCATTCAGTCAGATGTAATGGACAGAATGTTTCTTCTAATGTTTCTTTCGATTTCAGGTGAGTGGTGCTATACAACCCTGTTTTTATGGGCTATCAGAGCTGCAGTTAGAAGTAGGTGACTATGAAAATTATTTAATGACGTCATCTAAATTTCATAAGGAATGGAGTTTAACCCAGCTTCAGTGAATGCTATTTCGAAGTCTTCTGTTTAAAGCTTCCTTCCAAGGCTAAAAAGCACTGCCGCAGGGGCAACGACGCAGACCAACACGCTGAACAGCTCGCGTTTGACCTATGGGCCGGAAACTCCTGCTTAAGCTAGAGTTCTCAATAACTAAGATCAGTGACAAAGGACCAGCATATGTGATGATGAAAGATAATGAGATAAAAAGTTTCCCACCTGCTCTGAATGTTTCCCTGGCACCATACCAATCTGCAAGCTGTTTGGCCAAAGGCAGATGAGAAACAAAATTCAGCAAACAACCTTCATAAGACGGAGGTGTTCTTTTGTTCATTCAGTGGGTTTGTGCAGCCAACGTATAGAGTATGAACTTCAGTAGGATTTTTTCTAGCTTAAACAGACCAAATTTATGCAGAAAATCTAGAGTGTTTGTAGCACATATAAACATTTCTAGGCTGCCATTATTTTAGTTTACACTTAAAAATATGTAGTTTCTGTAGGCATTTATTCATGTAAAATTTATACTCATGCAATGATTTTCTGACCCCAGTTCCATCACTGTCAAGTAATACTGCTAATTTCAGAGTAGCTATGGGTTAATTCTTCTATAAAAGGAGTGCTCTTGACTGTCAAATACATCAACACTTCCTTGTTTCATATGCTCCAATTTTTCTGCAGTTTACTTACGAATGTTTTCTAAGGGAATCCCTGCGCCCAGTAAATAAATGATTATTATTTTAAAAACTCTGTTTAAAAATAACACCATGATGGACTTTGAAGTGTATGATTGGGTGGGTACTTTGTCTACTTAATACTGGAAAACACAATTTCTAATGGAACAAAATGGATCACGCCAATGTGAAGCACTCCTGCCCCTACCTCTTTGCTGGAGACAGGGTGAAATAAATATTTTTACTATAAGTTGATCTTTCCAACAGAGGGTAATGAGTCAGTGACTCTCTATGTTGCAACGCTGTTCCATATTGGAAAGAACGTTACAGCAGCTCAAACAGAGGTCCAAGTTCAACACAGTATTGGAAAGCGAAGCTCTTGGGAAACAGCTGAAAAGATACTGGCAAAAGCTTTTAATGTCCCAAACTCAGCTAACAGAGACCAGCCATTAGCTCAAGTGGATTGAGGCTGTAAATTTAAAATAGAAAAATCAGAGTCATTCTCTGTGCTTTTGATGCAGGCACTTGATGGACACATTTTTGGTCACATTTGATAATAAATAATGAGTGGCATAGAGACATTAAAAGACTGAAGAAGTTTAAATGGAACTTCTGTTGTCAGTCTTCTGTCATGTGTGTTCTGATTTCTAGTCTTTCTATGGAATACCATAAAAAGACATACTATTTTGATAATATCATTTTCTGTTGCCTATCAATGCAATATTCCTCAAAGGAAAACTGCCCACAGGAGAGTTTTTTTTTTCACTTAAACAACACTAGATCTAATACTAATTGCATTTTTTTTTTTTACTCTTTTGACTGTGTATGCCTGTATTAACATCAGTCACAAATGCCCTCAAACAGTTTTTGGTGGATAATATCTCCACCTGGGGGCTAAAGGTTCAACAACTCTGAAAGTGCAAAGCATATTTTGATTGTACTCGCTGAATGTTTTCAAACTAGAAGAAAAACCAGCAAATTTGGATTTCTTATTTCATACAAAGATTTTGAAGTCTATTGGTTTGGTTCGGTGATGTGTAAAAGGCATGGTACCTCTGCTTTGCTAGGGTTTGAAGAAGACGGAAATGGTGCACATTTTAGTAGAGCTGGATATCCTTTAGCATGCAGCATTGAAGATTAGGAGCGATAACTTTAAATCCTGACTTGCAAACAGCCACAGCTTCTCAGCATGCTGTTTCAGTGGTATGACAGGATTGCAGGATTTTCCCCTAAGGATGAAAATGTTGTTACAGTTCAGACTAAGTTTCACAGAAGAAGTCACTCTGAGACAGTGGAACGATAACTCACCTCGGAGAGAGGCAGAGTGGATTTCATTAGTAACCCAGATGGCAGCAAGAGAATGAGGTAGTCATTGCCAAGACAGTATGGGTTTATTTGATAACATCTGGAAATGTTACAGTAAAGATGAAGACAGTGCTTATACCTTAGAAGTGCCAAGAAATAGATAAATAGATATAGAGATGCCAAATCATCTGCTTGCCTAAAATGACAGGAGTAGTCAATGATCAGAGGCAGCATTCCCAAAACATAGTGTTTAAACTTGGTGTCGTGCTCATTTTCCAGTGGGCCTCTCAATTAGCTATATAATGGTACTACAATTTAGTTTGTGAACAGAAAATATTGATTTCTTAACGTAGCATTTTTCTGCAAACCTTTTGGCTGGTAAAACGTTGCATACTTCCTGAAGCTGCATGGAGAGCTACATTCGGTTATTTAAGCCCATGTCTAGCTTTAAGCTCATGAAGGAGGTATTGATTTCTTTGGATAGGGTATGAGCTTAAAAACCACACACAAGCTAATGCCGTTGACTCTCCAGGGACTCCTCAAAAGCATGGCCTTCAACCTCCACTCTGTCATAAGGCAGGGAGGGTAAAGAAGAAGAAGAATAATATGGTGGTAAAGGACCTTTAGAAGAGACAGAAATAGGGGAGTGCCCTGAAATGCCCTTCCCTTTTTAAATTACCCTGAAGTGCACGCCACGGCAGTTCAGCATTCGTAGCAGGCAAATACACGGGCTGAGGAACAAAAGGAAGAAATCTTCTGTTCCTCTCCACATCTGCTTGGTCCGTCTCCAGAAACTTCTAGTACAAAGCGCCGTACATAAAACTATTTTGTAACCTGGGAAAAGAAAATTACATTTCCTCTTCCTTTTGTAGTGAGAAGATGGGCATGTTGATTAGGTCAGCGTGGCCTTTTAAAGAAGATGAAGGTAGGATGAGTTGTCTCCTAACATCATCACCTCCTCACCAGCCCTCTTACCTCCCATTTGATATCACAGTGCTCCTGAGTGCACTGCCTCTGGAAAAAAAATGGGGGTGGCAATTACAAGCCCAGCAAATGAGAAATCTTACTTCTAAGCTGACAGGAAATTTTTATAGACAAGAGAGTAATACCAACATGTATTTGCTAAAACTTCACCATATTTGGTCCTCAGCTGACACAAGGAAGCAAAGGGTATACTAAACCTTGCCTATGTCAGTCACTGAGTCATTTAAAGGAGTGTTGCAAAGCTTATCAACCACTATTGCAATTTTAGTGATGTCATCTTTGTAACTGAATGCATTTTTGAATGCCAAATGCAACAAAAACTGGGGGATAGAGGATGCAATTTTTAAAGCCCTGTTCTGGTTTCAGCTGGGAAAGAGTTAATTTTCTTTCTAGTGATTGCTGTGTAAGGAATGTCAATAATACATAGTTTTTTTTAGTTGTTGCTAAGTGATGTTTACAATATTCAAGGACTTTTTTTCAGCTTCCTATAGAAGCATAGACAGAACGATGGAATGGTCAATGACATATTCTATATTATAGATGCCATGCTCAGTATACAAATGGGGGTTGGCCAGGAGGCAGGAGTACACTATCACTGGTCAGGACAGTGCCAATCCATTGGGGAGTGAGAGTGACCAGTGTCATTATTATTATTATTATTATTATTATTACTACTACTACTACTACTACTACTACTACTACTACTACTACTACTAATCTGTTTTTGTTTCTATTAAACTGTCTTTATCTCAACCCAGGAGGTTTTTTTCTCCTTTGCCCTCCTTTTTTTCCCCTCCTCTTCCCTCCACGCTTCTGGGGTGGGGGGAAGGGGGAGCGGCGAGCGAGTGGCTGTGTGGTTCTAGTTGCTGGCTGGGGTTAAACCACAAGCCCTCTGATAAAAGCTTATATTAATCTGAAGAAAATCCAGGCAAGCTCAGCATTTGCTCAAAATTGCTATTGTTTAATTAGTTGAAATGGAAGCATCTTATACACCAGCTTTATTAGGACTGGTCTGAATCTGCTGATCATGGAAGTAGTCTCTTAAGCTCCATGCTGCAGTTACCGTTGTGGGGATTTTGTAGTGAAATCACAGCAATTATTTTGAAATCACTGATGGTGCCTAATCTATTTACTTTCATACATGCAAAATTCCAAGCTTTCATATAAAGCATGTACGTTACATGCTTAAACTCCATATGGACACCTGAACACCAGCACATAGTTACGGAGGAGCTGCCCTAGGTTACCCAAGATGTCCATATGCTGGGGTGAGCTATGAGAGACCTGAGACCTTGAGCAGCAGCAGGTGGAGGTCAAGCAAGGTGCCCAAGAGCGATGCAAACAGGACCAGCATGCCTCTCTGGCCAACTGAACTGAGCCTTCACAGGTAGAACACCTAGATGAAAGATTTGCTCAGATTAAGAATCATAGCTAGACACACACAGTTTTAATGCATGTCTGTAGGGGGAGATAATATTTTTATTAGCCTGTTCAATATAATTGGAATAAAACCCTTCTGGGATCAGAGTCCCTTCATCAGAACTAATTGAAGCTCTTAAGTCTTCTGTAAATCTCACTTCTCTCATATACACAGACCATTAAAGCTACAACAAAAGTCCTGCACAAGCAGGAAGGTAAGAAACATTTTCCGTGAACAGAAGCATGGCCTGTAACACCAAAATTACAGCTGCCTTCCATAACAAACAGGCATTTCACACCTGCAGCACAGCAAATCAGTCTTTGTCCTTCCAAGGCAACCTGCAATCCAGTTTTCAAAGGATTGGTTTGAAGATTTCTCTTGGGGATGGGGGTTGCAAGTGAGGTGAACAGTGGAGGAGTAAGAAGGGAGAGAGGCAGAAAAATTGCTTAGCCAGATTTTGATTTGTCAAGTAAAAATGCTGGACTATTTTTTAGGGCGTCGATCACTTTTCATGAGACAGTTCCTGTTATGAAGATGTTGCTCAAAGTGCATGGTAAGTTATGGTCAAATAGATCCACAATACATCATGATCCAGAAGGCTACATTTGCATGGGTTTGTAATTAAGTGAACACCTGTAAGTATATAATCCTTCTGGGACTGACAGCTATTGTTTTTTCATGTTGTTTTGTCTAATGCATTTCACCTTTGTCTTTCTCGAAAGCTTATATTAATCCATCTACCTTTGAGAAAGTGTAATGTGCAAAATATATATGAAAGTTCACACGTGTGGGAGTAATTCTATTGTGGGCCTGGGCACACTGACATTTACACTGACATTTAACTGGCACAACAGAGTAGTAAATGAAGCCCTCTAAGACTTTCAGGTAACTGTGTTTCAAAATAATGTTCGACTTGTCGTCTCACAAAGTCTTGATCACTGTGCTATTTGCCAGTCAGAACCTATGAAAGTTAGTTTCTGTCCTTCAGGGAAAGTGGATATTTTACTAAAATTTTTTTTCCTAGGCAAACTAGAAAGATCAGGCAGTCTTAAAATATCAAGGACAACAAAACAGTTGGGAAACATGAACTACACAAAATTGGTTGGTATTGTTTTAAAAATCACTGCTTCTGATTTTCTAACTGAAAAAAATACAGGTTAGTATACAATGAGTACCTCTGACACTGTGACACTACATATTTAAATGCCAACAGCGTATTTATAGGGTTCCCTGTTTTGCAACATGTAAATGCAACAATCCATCTATTTCATATGGCTAATAAACCGGTCAGCTTCATGATATCTGAAATGTAAATGCTTATATATGAACTTGCTATTATGATTGTCTGAAATTATTTCAGATGGATGTGAAAACTCCAAAGTCTCCAAATATCTAGGACTTGAAAAATCTAATTATGCTAAGCTGCACTTACTGCACCGCAGAACCCAAACTTGCTTGCTTGCATTGTGGTGCAAGAAACATTTAAACATATAGCTGGCGTTAAGTGTATGCATTAATCCTGCTGCAGTCAGTAACACTATAAGCAACTGCTTAACAGTGTGCAAAATGAGGCCTTTAGGTAGTGCCTTTTAAAATTTACTCCTGCTTTAAGTTTAGTGTCCTTAAAATGAAAAAAATAGTGTCTTTGAAAGGTACTATCTTCAGCTTTGACAGATAGCATTTCGTGTTCCATCCTTCAGTATTAATTATTACTAGACATCCACAAACTTAAAAAAATATTTTATATTTTTATAATTTATTTCAAATGCAGTATCTTCTTTTAAATAAGATAACCTTCAGTTACATTACTGTGCAGTTTGCCTTCATGCAAGTGTTTCTGGTGTTGTTTTGCTTTTCTACTAGCTGAGGCTTTCCCCAAAATAAATAGAGAAATAAATGAATAAATCTAACAATTTGCATATTCAAAAGTTGCAGCTTTAATTTAAATTGCAAAACAGAGCCAATTCTGGTGCACGGATGGAGCAACATGCTATACTTAATTCAATAGGTTAAGAGAAAACCTGAAAATAAGTACAGACTCCTGATGTTTAGGTTTTTGTTTTTACCCTTCTTTTTGGAAATGCATACACCGTGCCTTTTCCTGACAGATGTAGGCAATTTAAAGGGATGGGGAAAAAAAAGTCACACAGCAGAATTTATTTTCTTATACAGTTTTTTTTTTAATTTTGCATTAAAGAAAGGAACTTCATCAACATTGATTGTCATTTACAGAAAACATTCAAAAATCATGTGTGCATTATTATGGAATGCTAACAGTATTGAACTAATAACTTACAGGACATAAAATAAGACAAAAATCTATTACATTCTAAAGTAATATAGAACCTTTTCATTTGACAGGGATCCTGGTCCTACGAAATTAATGATAAAAAATAAAACCCTCAACGGTCACTTTCTAAATGAATCAGGCTGTATTTTTACTCACATACACATAAATTAGGTCAGTTATATTAAACAAGGGAGAAAGATCAGAAGAAAATTGCAGATGTAAAAATGCTGGATGAACTCCTGGCTCCATGGAAATCAGTGAGGGGTTTTGCTGTTGGTTTCAATGCAGCCAGAGTTTTACCCAGTATGCCATGGTTCATTTGCGGTTTTGCTTTTTGCATCTACAAGCCAGTTAAGATACATCATAATTATCATACAGTTAAGCTTAAAAAAAAAAAAAAATCACTGTTGACTCTATGAGGCATTTGATTTCAGAACGGAATTTTTATTCAGCTTTTGAGAGTGATTCATTTTGAGTGTTGTTCATATTTTATTTGATTGTTTTTTATCACACTTCTTGACAGGCAATAGAACTCTCGTGTGTTACCAGCAGTGGTAAGCATGCTTATCAAGTAGCAAACAACACACCCTCAAAATTCAAATCAAATGGATTTACAACAATATAGCTACAGCCAAGCACCAAATAGCTCAGGGCTTGGAGATCTGGGTCTTAACATCTCATTTCACTCTAACAAAATGAACTGGAAATAGGATAAAAACATTAGATATTTGAAAGTGGGAAGTATATGAAAAATCAGTTTCTCTCATAATCCTAAAAGCAAGGAAGCATTTTCAGGGATATTTCAAAAATATTAGAAAGTTTCATTTAAATCTAAATATCTATTTTAATTATGTTTTTCTTTTTTATAAATTGGTAATCATAAAATACTAGCCATTAAAGTCATATTGGGATGCTGGAAAAGCATCCAAATACTTTGCGTGTTATTTATGCTCCTGCCTGTGTTATTATAGCTGTTGATAAACTGGACATAATTTCTTTTTCTATTACGATCTTTAAAACATGTATTTGGTGAAGGTCAGTTATGGCTTCAGATTACAGCTAATGAGTGACCTGACCTCAAATTTCAATAAGAAATTGAAGACATACAAAAATATTTTGCTCATTGGAAAGAAAGAAATGTTTCTATTAATATAATTCATGCCAGAAGGATTCATAAAAGCCATATGCTGTAAGGAAACATTATTTGCTTGAGCAACCTTTCTTCAAATTATATTAGTCAAATGCAGTCTGCAGGTATTAATACAATACTCACTGTACAGACTCACTGGGATAATGTTTCATTGACAGTCCCATCTTTTTTTTTTTTTTTCCCCATTACAAACAGAAGTATACACTAAACGTCAATGGCTGGTCAAAAGGCTTTATCTATTACAATCAGTTTCCATAAAAACTGAAGAGTACATTACACTTACAGGAAGCAAGTACATAATTTGCTCTTTGATGTTTTTCCTCTTTAAAAAAAATCGTTACAAAGTCTTATGCTTAAACAGAGACATAGAAAAAATCAGTGTATTCACTGTCCCAAGTTATTTACAGCAAAAATTACAGAGACAGCATACATAGTATCAGACCTTCCACAAGCATATATTAAAAGTAATTACATTTGAAAAAATATTTTATTTGTCTTCTACATTTCTACAATACATACTCAGGTTTCTTTCTTCTTGTTTTGTTTGTTTAGTTTTTAAGTAACTTTCTTTAGTGTTAATCAGATGAGGCAGAGAGTGCAGCTGTAAAATAAGGGATTTTGTTGCTATTCTGATTCCTATTTTATTTATACCGTCCATTCATTACAACCAGAGTAATTAGTTTAACATGGGAATTATCTCACAGCGATTAGCATAAATCTCAAAATACCCCATGCATTTGATTTAGCTGGGTGTTGATAACAGCTTAGAGTTCGGTTGTGCTTTATTTGTGGCCACAAGTACAATCACAGAGCCGCTCCCTGTAGCCTACCAGAGGTCACATTGCAGTCACGCGAGAGGCAAAGACTATCACGGCTAGTTCGCTTCCTATGCTACTCAGTGGCTTTTTAAGAATAAGTGCACGAATAAATCCCCATCTACTGCACGAGAATGTGTGGTCCACACTCTGTAGGGTTAAATGATTATTAGCATTTCTTACTAACAACAAAACACCTTTTTTTTTTTTTTTGCCTGATTCTGACATTGAAGTGACACATTAAAAAAACACAAATGTAGTGCATCTGAATCTGAATCCCCAAAGTCAACAGCCTAATGTAGTTACTTTGACTTATTAAGCTGTGTGTCTAATCAAGACAAGTATAAGTGCTTTTTTTTTTTTTAATATATTTTTTATTTTTTTTTTAAATAAGCTGGTTTTATCTGGAACAGTCTTCAAGGTAAAGCCTGTTCTTTCCTGTTCTTTGCGGTTGACCATCTGGCCCTGCTTGTTTTTCAATGCAGTTGCGTTCTGGTTGCCCAAGTAAGGGACCAACGTGATCATAATATTGAAAACTAGGAGACATCTTTTAAGTTCTGTCCAGACAGAGTTTTATATTGAACATGCTTTACTGCTGCCAATGTATAGCCATAAACAAGGGCCTCAGCCTTTTCTTGAAGCACATACATTTTTCTGAACAGCAGTATCTTCGATCACAAGTTAGCAGCTCCATCCAACAAATCCAACAAATAGGCAAAACCACTGTGATATCTACATTAGATGAAGTTTTTTCTTTATGTTATTGTACAGAGGACCACGTGCAAAGCAAACAATTTCTGCAAGTACAGTTACAAAGAAACACTTATTATTTATTTATTGCTGCTATATCCAATGATGTTTTCTTTCACTCTCCCTACGTGCTGTGCTTGAATTGTGAGGATGATGAAAATATGTAAATGTAGTACATCATGTTACTGAACTCACTGTGAGCAGTATTATCCTCGCCGCCTGCAGTAACACCCAGGAAATACCTCTCCTTTCCCAGAGCATTTTGTGCATTGTCTTATTCTCTCAGCACAAACGAAATGCAAGGATTGTCTGGAGGATGCTGACGCATCCATCATGTCACTGGACATTCAGGCTGCCTTTATAGGAGAGTTACAGACCTGTGAGCTACCACTGTAGAAATCTTAGGTCTCTTATTTTCACAATGGCTTTTGTCTGCAGACTGCATACGCAAGTGGCTTTTATAGTTAAGTGATCTGCTGCAGGCCACCTCTCGGATGGTCAGTTACTGGGGTGTTGGGCTCATTGTGACACAGCCTTACTTGCAGGGACAACACGTGCAATACAGCTAAGTGAGGACATGGAGGCTGGAGGGAAGAGGAGGAAGGAGCTTGCTTCCTACTTCCCCGGTGGAGCCTCCCTTGAAGGCTGCGGGTAAGGATCAGCTTTGAGACAGAGCAAAGATGAACCATTTACCATTCCAGGCCTCATTTATTAGGAGCTAGGAGTAAAAGCAAAAGGAAAGAGGGGCAAGGTCCTCTGGCCAGAAGACTGCTCTTTTTAATGGGCAGGTATCATGCTAACAGGAATTTCAGTCACTTGGACATGGCCCCCAGCAACCTGAAAGACTGAAATTCAAATTGCAGTGGGACGGTTGGCAAAGAACATGATTAAGAAAACCTTGATGCATAGAGATGTTGGCCTCTCCTTTCCACTTGAAGTTGTCCACCCATCTTCTAGGTGTAGGAAATTCATAAGATGGAGGGAGTCAAAACCCATACATACTCACTGTGAGAACAGGAGCAATGATCATACTCAGAGCTGAGAAAAACCTCTTGGTTGGAGACCTGGAGTTAACTAAATGACTGGCAATATAAACCACTGAAATCTGTCTTTCTGTTCATGTTCTTGTAATGATAGGTGTACAGAAAACATGTGGTGTAAAGCTAGGGATAGGCAGAAGCGCATTTCAAAATTCTAGGAAATGGGAGCATTCTTCACTGGCGCAGTATCCAACGGGGGGTCATGTTTGCTTGAGGTGAGAAAAGGACTGGTCCTACCATGGAGAAGCATTGCTACAGAGGCCTGGTGGTAGCTATGATTTTGTGCATCCCTGAGAGGAAAGGGTAGCTGTTAGCCACTTCATACTACTTGCTCTTTATAGCAATTTCTCCATGTGGTAGCTCGGCATAACTGTTGCTGTCATCGCTGACATACTGTCATTTATTCCATGTCTCAACCTTTCTTCTTACACGCCTGCAGCAATTCTGCTCACATTAATGGTACCTAAACTCAGGATCTTTAAACTGCACTTTCTTTTGTCAGTTGTCTAAATTCAGTAACTTGCACAAAGCTTGCTTGCATTTTGTTTCCAAAAGGACTTTAACTTCACAAACTGATGGGTCAGTAGGGCTCCACTGACTGTGGAACGACGGGTGAAGCGAGTCCTGCATCAAGCTGAGGAAATGCTTACAGTGAATTCAGTTTATACCAATGTTACCTCTAATCACTGGCTTGAAAGCCTTGTCTGGGTCACGTTCATTTGGGCAGCTCAACCCGTGCCCTTCAAAGCCTCTAACATTCTTTTCCTTATTGTCACTGTTATATTTATATAGCTATTTTCAGTAATGAAACATCCCTGAGTGGCATACAGTGCAACATCTGCATCAAGCAGTGATTGTCATTTACAAAGCGTGAAACTTAAAAAGGAAAGAAGAGGACTGGGTCTTCAACACACTGTTCCTAATGGATGTCAGAGATAAGAATTAGTCTCTAGAGTGGAGGCAGAAAGTGCTGGGACAGGTTGGTAGGTGTAAACACACTATTTTGTTATTGCCAGGGAAAAGCAAGCTGTTCTGTCTCAGGTTTCCGTTTCATATGTGTTTGGACATAACGTGTTTGGACATAATGTATTTGGACAAAAGACGCTTTCATGTTTCAGTTTGATCTTATTGCCCAGTGGTATATTCCTGGGACATCCAATAGACAATGGCTCTGAAAATAGCAACCAGCTTCCAGGCTGGACGTTGGCTCTTCTGGAAGCAGCACAACCGATGCAGAGTCAGGAGGAAGGAGGATGGGGGGAGCCTGAACATCTTTTAGATGTGCTTTGTAGCACAGCGTTGGACGGGGTGAAGAAGACAACAGGGAAAGGAGCCACCAGCTGCACATCTGTAACTGTGCTGCCTGACTGCTTTGTGAGATTGCTGCAGCCTTGGAGCAGCTCTCACAGCCCGGTGGTGGGAGGCTGAGAGGCCAGTGCACAAGAGCAGCTTTGTGTAGAAGCTGTTACATCAGAAATCCCTGCAAACTATCCCAAAGGGAAATGTACAGCTGTGCGAGCTGCCACCATGAAAACAAACAAAGAATATCAGATAATAAAGCTTATCTTCATGGACACATCTGGTAGCTGTTCCACCTGGAGCACCATAACCTGGCACAGGCATTGAGACAGCATTGGTGCCCAAGGTGCAACAGGAGGAACAAGCTGATCTCCATGAAATGAAGCTGAAATGAACGATGGGAAGCGTGAAGTAAAAACATTAAAAAGCAAGTATGAAGATAACATCTGACTTGTGCTCTGCAAAGCTCAGAGGGGACCTCTTAACACCAAGGGCCTCTGGCTTTATGAGGGGTTGAGCACCTTCCGTGTGGTGCTGAGATGCCTCCATTTTTACTGGTGCTAGTTAGAGCTAAGGGAGCCTGACAACTTGCACAATCAGTTCCTAAATGCTGCCTATCACAAACCAATCAAAAAATATACATTGTTTTTGGAAACAAGTTGGCTCAGCTGAGTGCCTTCTATTACCCTGGTTTTTTTTCTAGCAATTGCTGAAGCAATCTTTCCATTAGAAGGAAATATGACTCTTGGAATTAATTCTTTATACAATGAGCTGGCAAGAGTAACATTTACACCAAAATTAAGTCTCTGTGGTAGTGTAACGAACAGCCTACATCTGCTTCCTCGATGCCAAGGATAATTTAGATCAATATGGTTGAATTATCTGAGCGCAATGCTAGAAGTAGAAGATTCAATACATGCTTTAAATACCCTTTTGTTAAAGATCCTGGGTTAATCAATTATTAAAAAATGTGTCCCATTTGAAAAGCTTGTCACTAAAAAAAATCAACAAACATAACCAATTACTACAGAGAACAGATGTGACAAATCCCAGGTTTAGAGATTTAATTGAAGGGCTTCAGATACTACTGTGGACTAACGAAAGCCAAGAAGAAATAAAGTGCAGAACTAATATTTCCTGAAATGGATTTTGTGAGTGGATTATGCAGTTATTTACACCAATTAATGCTATTTTATTATTTAAAGTCTATGGACAATTTGAACATATGAAATCCAATATTAAGAATTTTAAATTTTGAGTATAAATGATCATGTATTAAAACCTACAACAAAAATCCAACCTGTAGTGTGTAATCGTTATTTGTTGTAAACTCAGTCTATGAAGGGCAAAAGAGGTACTACTTCACCTATGTGGCCTATCCCAAATCACAGAAAATTAAATAAAACTTATCAGCCTTAGTTACCACAAATAAATAATGTATGAGAACGAATTTTTATTTTCCAAATAAACAACAAGGTTATTTTTTCAAATTCTGTAAAAGTAGTAACAAAAATAGAGCAATCTTTTGATAATTAACCTTATCTGAAGATAAATATTTGTTTGGCAATATTTGTAATTGTTTGTACAGGCTATCGGCTATCAATGGCAATGGAGATTTTGTATAGCAGAATCTTAGTATTTTTAGGACCAGAAGGTAAGAATCCATTTTCATTCCAGGACTGGATACGGCCACCTCTGTGGTCTCTGGCAAGTCATTTAACTTCTTTTCCTTCATTTCCGAATCTTTAAAAAGTGGCAGTAATCCTTACTGATTGAAAAGGTCACGAGGTTGCAGTGATTTAAGAATAGTGCTTTAAGGATTAAAAGCCCTGTGGATAATGATTAAATAATGTCTTTTTCACTGGTGATCTCCATTTGGTTATCTTGCCTAAGACATAAGTCAAAAATCCCAAGGACTGATTAGCTTACTTGAAAAGAACAAAACATTTTCAAGATGTAACACATAATTGTGGAGGACTATTTATAAACATGACAAACCTCTTTATTTATCAGCACTAAGAACAGTAATATTTATCACATATCCTATATTTCTGTGGGTTGGCTAAATATGTCACTTTTGATATACCGAAAACAAGTTTATAAAGGTTTTCAAACAAATATATACGTGTGTGTTCTTGTGTTGGAAAAGACAAGGAAAACATGAGTTCCTGCAGTTAAAACTGAGCACTTCTAGGGTTCTGTTTGATGAGTTTTTTCCCAAATAAATTCACACAAACAGTACATAAATATAGTTAATTAAGTTTTTTGATATTAGAAAGAGTTGGCGTTTAGGGTCCTTTTCATGGATTTGCCATGTAAAAGGGGCTGCAAACAGACAACTCACCTTGTAAAGGAATGCCAGTCTTAGGGCTTAAGTGGTATAAAGAAGCATCAAGAACAATGCTTTATTATGTTAATTGAAGACATTTTAATGTTATCAGTAGGGATCAGAAAATATGCTCTGAATTCAGAGTAAAAAAGGTGTTTTAGAATTTGCTGTTCTATAGGACTAAGTAATTTTGAAGAGCGTGTCACATTTGCAACAAAATTCTTAGAATAACTAACTTTGCTGTGCAGTTTTTTTCTTATTTCTTTTTGAGGTTGTAATGGGCCTATAGAGTAACATTTATTAGCTGAAAATTCGTAACTACTCTTGTATCTGGTCTGGCATCGCTAAAACAGAGCAAACAAATGTTGATGTTGTCTAGACTGGATTCTGCCACGAAACGTGAATGTAAACTTGCAAACCGGCTGATGGAGGGCAAGGGAAAACCCCACAAAGTACTTGGAATAGCCTGTGAATTGCTTGGTCGTGCAGAAAAGGGGACAGAAGATTGAGACCAGAGCAGTGCGAGTCTGCTGGAAAAGCCGGAGGCGTTAAGTCATCACTGCGGCAAAACCACGTTTCTGCAGCAGCCCTGGGGGCCGGCGGTGTCCCTGTGGGCCCCCCGTGACACCGCGCTGCCGGGCAGACTGGCAGACGGTGGGGCCTTTGGCCTCCCGGCCAGCGTGCTCCTCCTCGCCTTGCCTCAGATTGCACTCACGTCTTTTTGAAATTTGAAATAAAGAAATGTATCTGCTTGCGATCCTGCCTTCACTTCACTTCTTCCCCACTGCCGGCTTCCTCTTAATTCCGCTCTTCGCCCTCCACTGGTGTCCCCAGAGGAGACTTCTCTGAAAAAGCTCCCAGTGGGTAAAAGTGGTGGTAAGGACAGAGCCGTAGCAGATACTGAATCCTTCTTCCATGGCTAAAAGGTCTATGTTTTGTTTCTCTGGCAGAATCCAAATACATTAATCATGACTGTTAATTAAACTTAATTAATCCACAAAATTAAGTCCACGGCAGTCTTCCACTCCCCTCTGTGTTTGCCTTTGGTTTTGCAAGCAAATGCACATGAAATCAATTCAGAGACAGACAAAAAAAACCCCACCCCAATCCTTTGCTCCCCTCCTGAAGTGGAATCAACCCTATATATGTATATATATACAGTTATACACATGCAGACATATACATACATATATGCATGTGTATGTAACATACATATATGTATGTGTGTAATGGAAACCATCAGTCCCATCTAGCTGATGGCTTTGTCAGAAACAGTGATAGTTATATTCGCCTTCATAAGCACGGACATTGCTCGCTTTGACTTTCCTCCTCCTCCTCCCCTCCCTTCCTCCGTCTGCCACTACTCTTCAGAGCTACGTTTTAGGCTTCTTGTGGTTCTCACTGAGTTCATTACGTGTCTTTCCATTGAGTTCAGCAAAAAACAAACCAAGCCTTGCAACTACTTTTCAAAACAGTATATATAAAATAAAATCACGTGTGGAATCAGAAAAATATACGTGTGGGATAGTCTACACTTTTACTCCATGTTTCAGACTTCCTGCTTACTGACATCAGGTCCTACAATGTTCGCTTTTATATATGCTCTATCCCTGTAACAGGGAGAAAATTCCAAAAAAACTCTTCCTCTCTCCACTAAAATCATCCAGACAAGGCTTTTGCACCATTGATACATTCCTGATGTTTCATTTACAGACTGCACACATGCACTACATTACACGTATCTCAGAAGTGATCCTGTCATTACACATCGGCAGCTGATAATTTAACTCTGACTGGCAAAGCAGATCTTGATTGCCCAAAGTAAATCTAGTACGTTACTTGGAGAGTAAGAAATGCATGACAGCTGGGCTGAGCATCCTTTAACAGTAGGCATGGGATTTTTAAGCTACAGCATGTATGCATATAATACCTACATATATATATATATAAAAGTATATAGCACATATATATATATATGTGTATTCCATACATGCACCATAATTTCCAAGACAGCTACAAATTTCCACATGCATTAAACTATCTAAAAACATAGAAATAGGCAAGTCTAATAAGTGGAATTTTCTTAAATTATATTTTAACAATAAACAGCAAGAGTAATACTGCAAAGTACTGCTCTATTCTCATGTATATCTACAATAAAATTCTAGGAACAGTTGTCTCCCAAAACATCCCCCAATAAAATAAAATAATAAAAAAAAAAAGGTAACACCCAGTGTCCTATATTTGTATATTCATTGTCAGTTCAAAAAAGAAAAAAAAAAAAGTAAACAAAGAAAAGAGAAAAAAGACATCCCCACTCAGAGTTGCATATTTACATTCTTCAAACTGTAGCGGTGAAAAATAATTCTATTAAGTGCAGGACATTCCTAGTGTTGCAGTAGTGACATTTTTAATAAGTTCTTCATGAAAACATTTCTTTTTGTCTTAATAGTGACGCATTCCATGACTACGTGAAAATTCTATTATCCCCTTCACTTGCAGCCAGTGGTTGAGTCTGGATTGAAAAGCTCCTTGTATAATGGAGGAAAGAGTGTGTTCACTATATCTGGATGAGATTGCTTAAATACCTGTAGTTTCTCTCCGTGCAAGTTGCAAAGTGCAGTAATGGTTGGTATCTTGGCTATTAACTGCGAGACATTAAAATAAAAAGAAAAGGAACAGGGAGGAAGCAAATTTAGTATAAATTACAGTTAAACTACGTTAACATCTTGTTGGGTAACTGAATGCAATACCCTGAACTCATCAAAACTATCCCTACAAAGGACCAGACACTGCTCTTCCCGCAAGAGGCTAAAAACAACTGTCCTGGAAGGTTTAGCCAAGTGACAAAAACGTATTTATCAAGGAACTGCCTCCAGGGATACTTTTTTAAGGCAGTCTCATTCTTGCTAGGATACCAATTAAAAAGATTAGTAGGGTGAATAAAAAAATGGAGTAAGAGGAACCGGGGAAAAGAGTAAAACAAGCCTTACTTCTCCTATACACAGCAAGCACATAGTGTGCTGCTTTTAACTTACATTAACGCAGCAATACATGGAGAAATGGCTATGAAAAAAAAGAGTCATGATCAAGGAGTGCTCAGCTCTTCATTTTAACAATGTACCTTTGTCAAAGTCTCATCGTCGAGGTGGTTCTTCTGGATCACGTGTTGAAGTGCAAAGTAAATCTTTTCCTGAAGCTTCTGGACCTTCCTTGGCTCTATTAACCAGGCTCGATCTGAGAAAAGAAAATAATCAAGACCCAAAGTCAAGAATGCACAGATGTGGGGCATGCTCATGGATGAACACAGTGTCCCATGCTGGCGAGCATTCACAGCAATCATAATTCCCATGAGGAAGGACTGCATGATAATTAATTAAGACATGGTTTCAGAGGCAAAGCATCTTAATCCATTAAAGGAACACCTGAGAGTTTAATTAACATACAAAGTGTACAGGAACACAATGTTGGCTCTGCATCTCTTTGTTTAAGCCAGGATGTTAGAGATAAAGATGGGAGTATAAATGAAACCAGGGCCAACCATTTTATTATTCTCTGTTGGTACAATCAGTGTTTTTCTAACTTCATAGTGGCTAGGTGAAAAACATGTCATATTATCTCAGTGTCTTAATACATAAATAATAAACATATTGATCAAAACAGTTCTTTGAAAATAATAGAATATAATTATTTAAAAATTAAAATAAAATATATCTCATTATTTACTAGGCTAACATTTTGAGACCAAATATTATATTCTGAATAAAAAGAAATGGCTTCCTTCAAAAGAATTTCTTTAATAATTCAAAAGAATTATGAGTTGTTGCAACGTCTTGAAGTGCAAATTTCTCATTATTTAAAAATGTTCTCTTTTTCAACAACACAAAAAAAAAAGATTATCTGGGAGAATAACAGTTACAGACACAGTTGTTTGGAAACCTATATGTTTTCTACTGAACTCAAACCCCAAGTGTAGGAGGTCTTCCTTAAGATCTGTATTCTCACAAGTCGTAGCTTCTGGAGACAAATGCACAGAAAGAGAAGTAGCAGACCCCAAGGCAATCCCAAAACCATTAATACAGTGTGTTTACAGCACCATTAAACCTTCTGTTTTCCCATGCTGCAAACTTGTTTCTTCCTCCCTCTCTCCATCAATCCAGACCAATTCTTGGGTATAGATTTTAGCTTTCAAACAGGAAATAAGACAATCTATGTCATCACATGGCATGAATCTTCATGTATAAATTGAAAAGTGCTGGAAAATTTTGGCAAAGCTTAGAGAATCATGCTCCCAGAAGGCGAGCCAATGGATCCTGTGCCACCAGTGGCCACAGAAACAGAATTAGCTGAGAGCACACACAGCATCTACACAAATAAGCACGCAGTAATTTTTAGACTTCACAGGTCAGGTGCCAAATTTTATGCTATTGCAAAAACATGTCTTTCAATAGTGTTAAATCAAGGCCTATTGCGGCAGACTGGAGCTAAACAGATTTGTCATAGAGAGCAATCCGTAAAGATTTATCTTTCTGTCACAAGAATAAGCTTAAAAATAGACTGAGGCTGCTGGAGGACAGGTTTAATCACTTTCCTTTCACGGAACGTGCTGTATATAACACAAGAGTTCTTAAAGTCATGACAAGAGCTAGGTGAAACTTTTACAATGGATATTAAGTTCGTCTCCCAAAATGTGGTTTCTACCACCTGAAAACCATCTGCAAATTCGGCCTGAATTGCCCAGGTACCTCTGGTTATATTTGTAAAAGTGCAGGAAAAAGCCAACAGATCAGCAGCCACCCACACAGGATATAAGAAGCAGCGGTTCAATTCTGTACTTTTCTTGTTGGGTTTTGAACTTGTGTACCTTTAAACAGTGCACGGGCCACTAGGCTCGAGAATAGTGTAGGAGAGAAGAGGAGGGACAACTTAAAAGATCTGCTTTTGCAAAAAGAACCTTAGCAGTTGTATTAATGGATGTTCTTAGGTCCTCTTACTCCTGATAGGACTGCTCTGTTTCGTGTAAACTACCTGATCAGTGAGATCAAAGGCACAAGAATCACCTTTCAGGATGGTGGCTTCTGCAGAAAAGAAACGCTAATGTGAGTACTTCCCACAGGGAATCTCTGTGTGCTTATGTTAGTGGGTGGAAGGACTGGTGCAGGTACTTCTGTGAAACAATGCTTCCTTTTTTCAATTTTTAAATATGTTCCCAAGATGAAACACTTTGTTGTGAAGAAACCAGAACATCTAGTGTGGAAGGAAATTATTCCATTCTCTGTTGTTTACTGTTATAATTTTTGTAAGAAAATAAATGGCAAATTTCAATGTCAGTTCAATCTGTTCTGCTTTTTCCTGCCTCCCCACTCCCAAACTTAGCAGCCTCGCGGAAATGGGGAACGTTTGCGCAATCCAAATTTGCAGTCTTTTTACGGAAGAGGGATTGCTTTCACTCGTGTACATGCTGCTGCAGCCCATCATTTCTTTCGTATTGCATCCTCTATGACTAAAGATACACGTGCTTACAGACTACAGAAATAAGCAGTCAGCATGCATCAAGCACTTTCGCTCTTTTTTTTTTTGTCGGTTAAAGGAATAGGAGACAGTATACGTGTCCTCTTGCTTGCAAGTAGGAAAAATTCAGCTTTGATGTGAAATGGGGAACCGTGGATTATTTAAATATTTCATCTTGTAGCACCACCTTCAACCCTGAATCTTGATTATAGTGAAAAAAAAACCCGACTTGGAATTGCCTCTACTTATCTATGCTGCTTAGCAGAAACAGAAGCTGCTATTCAGGAGACACCCAGGTCTGAAAGGCTGTGTCAGGACTGACATATATCTGGTCTGAAACGCATTACTAGAGTTAATGGAGAATTTTGCAACACATGCCTGCAATACAGCTGGCTCAAAGCCCGCCCTGAGTTGCTAGTTTTTTCAAGTGCTTAGTGCAGCTGCAAGAAGTAGAGGTGAGAGTGGATACTCAGGCAACATGAACTGCTGGCAGAATGCAAGAGATTTTGGTGCTTTGCAAACTAAAAGAACATATGTAGAACTGCAGAGCTGAATAAGAATTTTGATGTCCATCTAATGCCTAACTGCATCTAAGCACATTTCATAAATTACTTGTTCCAAAATCCATTAAAATCAATGGGAAACTTTCCATTACTTAAACAAATTTTGCTCAGGGCTTAGGCACCGGACGCTCAGATGCTAGAAGCTTTCTGCAAGCAGATTTTGCTGTTCTCCTTTCCAAGATTACATGGGAGAGAGAAACATGACTGCTTTTCAGTTTGGCTAGAAACTACATAACTGAGTTTTCTTTATCTCTGCAGATGAGATGTCCCCATCTGATCCAAAGTGCTTTGAAGTCACCTTCGAAATGATCTTACTGTTTCTGTCTGTTCAACTAACTCCTACTTTTCCTGTCCCTGACTGTAAGAAAATAAACTCAGGAGCAGAAAAACTTCCATCTGTTACAAAAGAGAAATGCAGGTCCTGCTTACAAGGATCCCACCACCCTCTTCCTGCTTCCCTTGGTTTCACAATGTGAAGTCAGCTGGAAACACTGCAACCATCTTCTCCAGTCTCTGCTAACATCTTACTGAAGAACTTCACAGCCCAGACCCCAAACAAATTCCCAGGTTGTCTTCAGCTTTGCACTGAGTCAGTCTGCTGAGCAGGCCACTAGTGCTAACCAGGAGCAAGCGCTGGCCGCACATCTCTGGCATGCTCACAGCTTTGGTCTTTTCAAACTGAGGGAGGGCTGATGGACAGGAACCCATCAGGACACTGCAAGTCCCCCGTCCCAGAGGAAGTCAGGGCAGCTGGGGGACAGCGCACAGGCGACTTGCACCCCTGCGCACAGTTGGGACACCTCTGAGGTGGAAATGGTTGCTGTTTGCAGGGTCCTCTCTGGGATATCGTGGCCTAACAGCATGAAGAGCCACCGGCTCAACCATTTCACCTCTGAGCAGATGACCGCAAGAACTGCTCGAAGGGAAAATAAAAGGAGCACAGTCCTTTCAGTAGGTGTCATTAATGATGAGAATGAACATGTTGACACCATCTGTGCTAGTCTAATTCTGCCTAACATAATCTCCACCACAGATGTGCAAAAGGGCAAAGTGACCTAGAGGACGTCTTTACAGAACAGGCTGGAAAAATAATTCATAGTGGGATTTTTTGTAAAGGTCCTTCAAGAGGTTGCTCTTACTGGTAACCGGGGGTCTACCTCCGCTGAGGCATGTTTAGAAATTCCACACTAAACTGTAAGTTTGTCTACTAGACCCACCTTCTGAGTCAATTCAACCACAAACCCCTCTTTTCTGTAGTCAGACAGCCAGCACGCACTGAATGCATGCTTGCCTGTGCCATTACGCTATATGAATACATGAAAAAGAGCCTGTTGCCCCTGGAATCACCACCTCTCACGTGGAGCTAAATTCAGACAGGACCTCATACAGGCTTTTGCTGCTCATGTTCTCATACCCACAGAAAAAGCCCATCATGGTTAGGGACTATAGAACCCGCTCAGGGCTGTGAGGTTTGAGCTCCCTGAAAATGCTAAGAGGAACATGCAACTCCTTGGGCACCGTGCATCTCTGTACGTGGTCTGGAGGAACGCCAGACTGCACGGCTTGTCCACATAATCCTGCTCCATGTCTGTACCCCCACACTTTGGATCTGTTACCAGTATGTGTAATTCCTGACAGTCTACCAAAAAGAGAGTGAGGTATAGTTGGGTAATTCAGGTATTATTCCATTACTGAATACATTGCTTAGTGTTGCTTAATACAGCTCGAACAGCTGTTTAAGTAGGTAGAAATAGAGGTGGATGAGGATGAAAAGAAAAATATTGTGGTGTTTGGAATGAACAATTACCTGGTGATATCAGAACAGCAGATGAAAACAAGGCAATCTCCTCCTCAGTCAGCTGTAAGGAACATAAATTCTTTGCAAAGTCAAACGCTTCATTCACCAGATCATCAGAACCTGCAGACAACAGAGGACAAGATCAATGCTAGAAATTTATCAGCTCTTTAGCCCACCATGAAAAGAGAATTATTTTGGTATCAAAAAAATTTGTGAGTGAATATCTGTACTTCTAAAACAAGTGTCTTTCATCAGCTATTAAAATTCCACCTACCACGAAAATATATCACTAAAACACCTGTTGGAGCACAAAAATCATCAAGAATAAGGGGCATGACCTGTACAGAAATTGCACAGACATCTTAGAAGAGGGTTTTCTTTTCCCAGTCTGGAAAGAGATGCTATTTCTAAACATATATTAAATATAAGAGGTATGAATGACCAGTCCTAAATAACTTTCATGTATATAATTTTACTAATTAACAGTACAAATATTTATGAAAATAACATAAAGACCAAAATAAATCAACTAATGCACAGTCATAAATGCTTTAAACTTGTAAAGTAGTGTTATGCTTACGCATATGCCAATAAGAAAATTATATACCTATATGATAAATACATACATTTGAAGCAAATATATCTCTCTGAGTTTGGTCCTGTATAAATTTCTGATAATGCATCAGTCTCATGGACAGGCAAAAGTCACCCATTTAGCTATTAACGTTTCAGGTAGCACTCAGTATTGTGTTGAGAAATGAAGCAATTTTTTCAGTACATGAATCTAAATGAGCTTGAAAGTTTTAGGCAAAACAGTATTTTAGGTAAGTTTTTGTCCATGTTTTGTAGTCGTTCATAATTTTAGTCCCCTCATTGCTGGGGCTAAAATTGCCTTCTGCAGGACATAATTAGTGGGAGTGATGTGATATATCAAGCATAACTGAACTGTGAAGATAAACTGCTTGGCTCCTGCCATAAACACATGTTTTATCAAAACTTCAGATGGCAGAATAAGAGATCTATCTGAAAAACCCTTATGCTGCTCTTTTTTATTAGAGAAAAACACCTAGCACTGCTGGCAGATAGTGGAGTCACCTTTTTTCTTTTTCAGTTCCAGAGATTTGGAGGTTTGGGGATTCAACATTTACTGCAGATTTTCATCGTGGATCACTTATTTTCAGAAAGACAAATCTGTCGCCATGTGGCTCGACATAATTGGTTGAAAAGAAGAAGACTAACATACCCAAGGCTTTAAACATTTGCATCCCTCCATACTTTCCTTCAAACAGAACAGTATTGTTGAGTGGGTTGAAGGCACGGCACATTCTCACCAAAACCACTTCCAGGCAGCCTATCAGACACAAAAAAGCAAAAGTACAACACATTACTGCAAAACATCAGAATACAGGAAATGTTGAGCAAATATTTAGGAAGATATCAGTCATTAGAAACATCAGCAGGGATAAACACTCTTTGAAGGCATCTAGATGATATGTCTCTGAATGAGAGAAAAAATATTTCTGTCTGCTTTGAGTATAGAAATGTGTGATTTCTGGTCCAGCCTAACCACCTTTTCTTTAGGTTGATTTTTCCCCATTGCAGAAAATTGGCGTCCTGGACTTAAACTGAATTTAGATCTGGGCAAATGTTTTTAATTTGAAATATTTTATCCTGAAAATTAGGCATTTACTGAAACTCCTTTTTAATAATTAAACCTTTTTAATACAAAAAAAAAGGGGGGGGGCTTCATTCATTGTGTATATAAATCCCAGCTTCATTTGGTTGGGGGGGCAAAACATCACAAAGTGTTTTTAGAGAGAAAATAAATATTAGAGTACTGTCAAGAACACCCCAAAATTAGGTTTTACTTTTGTTTCCCCTGTTTTAAGCATCCCTTAACTAAATCCAAGTCTCCTGTAAGAGGAACTCTGAATCTGAGGATTCTTTTGAATGAAAAGTCCTGACTTCGTAACTCCTGCTCAGCATTAGCCATAAAACAGAAAATAAAACCTGACATATTTATACATGCTGAAGCTAAACAGAGTTGTCCGACAGTACAGTCACATATAACTATATCTTTTGCTGAAGGTGCAGCTGTGTTTGTTAGCTTTGCCAGCCACATGAAGGAAGTTACTTGGGGTGCGCTGGCACCTGCAGAATTCTCGAAATTAGTACGAGCCTTAAAAAAATAGTTCTCGTGCTATGGTTCCATTTTCCCGGGATGTTGCCGGCATGTTCCCAGGGTCTCTGTATCCCTTCCCTTGGCACCCGTGCCCACCGTCTCAGTCCAGCCCCACACCGAGCCACAGCCCTGTGCACAGAGCGCTGAATCCCACTGGCTTTCAGCCTTAATGAAGAGCTCTCTCTCCAAATAGGAAGCACTTCTTGGGCTTTAACAAGCCGCCTCACACAGCATCCTGCCTTTCACACACGGAGGGAGCAAGAAACTGATATGACAGGGTAAATGCAGTTAATTACCAGTCGCGGTTCACTTGGTCATACCGTTTTGTCCTCCCGGGTTTGGTGATGTTGCTACGTAGTCACGATAAGTCTTGTCATGATTCTTCCGGAGGACAGAAATTACCAAGTCCCATGACAGGGAAGGAAACCCTTTTCCCCCTTGCCCTCCTGCACGCACGTGCACACGCCGGCACGCACGGGGAGCACGGCCGGAGCACACCGCTGTAATCCGCTCTCATTTATTCTGAAACCAACTGGCGCCAGCAGGGATTTTCCCTCCTGTGCGCTGGCTGGAGGGTATTTCTGTAGTCTCATTAAAAAGATTAGAGATGACCACAGAGGCGGGCCCCGGTGAGCCTGCCTTCGTTTCACTAATGACAAGTGGGGATTTTACAGGGTGGCAGATGACTGATTCGACCAGCTCAACTCGCAGGGTCCTTCCACCACATGTCAGGTTGGAGACTGCAGTTTCTGCGACGATTGTGTGCGCGTGTGTGCTTAATAACCACAACCGACTGCAGCGGGAAGGGGATCAGAAGGCAGCAATGTGATTAATGTGGAAAACCACATAAGGGTTAACGTAGCTAATGAAACAGACTGAAATTGGGGCTCCTTCAAAATTGAAATGATTTGCAGAACAAGACAGCAGAGCACACTTCTAATGTGCTGGGTCCTCAACCAGTCTCAAGCCTCTGGCGTTTACCCACCTGACTTAAGGAGGAGAATTTGGTCATTCTGGCAGAGCTCCATGAAGCCTGTTATGCGCTTTGCGAACTCCACCACGTACTGGATAGCGTGGGTGATCTGAATGGCACACTGCTGCCACAGAGCTTCTCTGGTCTGCCGGGAAAGCACACAGGGAGAAGCAAAGCAGTGAGCAAGCGGGTTCATCAGTGCGTTAAGTTCTTCGGGTGGCCTTGCAGAGAGGCGCACGCCTCGGACTCCACCCCCATCCCCAGGCAGAGCTAGCAGCATCTCTGCTTCTCGAGGTACCCGACACTTTTCATTAGAAGGCTGTTTTCACAAGCCGATTGCCCCGCTGATCTGAACTCTGGCGTGGCCTCTTCAAAGGGGGGAATGCGTTGTCCACTGTTAAAGTGTGATACTAATGTCGGCTTTCGTGCAAGTAAGACAAACAGTGGCACAAACGGTGTAAACGTCCTGGAGCACTCTTAGGGAAGAAGTGCTATTAAGTTGTCCAACAGAATATTTTTGCTCCTTTGAAACTGAAAATAATATATAATTAAAGTACTGTTGCAATCTGGACACTGATTGTATCAAAATTTTGTCTCCTTGACAATCCTTTTCCCTGCACACGCAAGTGTGCAAATGTAAACGGATGGTTTTGGTTTGCATGCCACTGCTCTGCAAGCTGTGGTGTGCATCTATTCTCGCTAGTACTGCATAGCCCCGCAGCTTTCAAAGAACCAGCTGGAGTTTTTTCTTTCTCTTGCGCGATCAGCAAATGTGAGAACTGCAATCTGACTGAAGAATCATTGCTAGTGATGTGGGTGCAAGAGGCACAAAGATTTCTGTTGACTGGACTACATCTGAAGAGGATACAGTGGGAAATAGTCTGAACTTGACCTGAGAATTGCAAAGGTAGAACAAAAATGCAGTGTAATGAGATTGTTTTTCCATCTGGTTTTGAACATTTTCAGTTTAAGGAGTATTTTCAGTTTGTCATTATCTGTTGTCTGTAAGTGACAGATATTTGTTATTCACGTAAAAAGGGGATGTGCTTTCAAAATTATAAGGAAACGAAGTTAGGTGGTCCTATTTTCTTAAAATCCTTACAACAGAGGATCCAATCCTGGTCACATTAAAGTCAACTGAATTCCTGCATGAGATTTGGACCTGGGATAACAAGCAAAGCATGGCAAGCTGGATTCCGTAACGGTAACCATGCCTAAGCTTCAACATTAGCAAACATCCCAACATGCTGGAAAGCTGCTGCTTCTTTTTATGAAGTGTCACTCCTCATCGGCATATTCTTGCCAAATACATTACACTGTTAACAATTTCAAACCTAGGAAGCAGAAGAAGCAGCATATTACAGGATTGTACCTTGCTCTGGTAAACCTTAATTTCTTCATATGTGTGGGTCTGCCACGCTAGCTGGTGTAGTTCCTCCATTGTATATTGACATGTCTCCAAATGAGATTTAATGATATTCTGTGCAATTCGATCTGCAAAGAGGAGAATAAAAAATAACTTGCATGAAACAATGTACAGTGATTTCTAATAGCAAAATGTTGAAAACATTAAAGTTGTTGGAAAATGAAGATTTTAAAAAAATTTTCTTTCCAATGCTACCTTTCTTATTTTTGTTATTTCTGAAGATGACTGTTGCAAAATGTTTCAGTATTCAACCCAAAGCCAAATGATGCTTCATAAATAGTGGATCTGCACATGAAAATAACAATGAATCTTGTGAAACTATTCAGACTCTCTCATTCTGGAAGTGATTTTTTTTTTTTCTGGGTTTAAATAAATGTCATTTGGAGACCCTGGTTACTTGATCGCTTCTGTATGCCCCAAGCCTGTGCAGCTGCCCAGCTCTGACTACTCAATCCTGACATGAATACTTGCATTACCTTGGGGTGACTCATATCAGAGAAACAGGAAACAGGTCGCTCCTCTTTTTTCTCAAGTTAGTTTTCAGCTGGATCAATTTCTGATTTAGCTCAATGAACACGAATGTGGAGACTGGTGCTAGCAAGGGGTGAAAGCTACAGCTAGTATCCTGGGTTTTAGAAGGAGAGATGGGGAGAATAGATCTCAAATACAGTGTTAAGTTACCTGAAGTTATTCTGAAATTGCAGCCTTAGAACTACTGCATAACACAGAATGCAGGATGCAAAGGCCAAGGGAAGCCTTCAGTGCTGGCACGAGATCCCACTGAAACTAAGAGTAAACTTCTCAGGGAAGTGTTTTAGAGTAGATCTTTGCCCCTTAAGCCACTTGAGTGAATTAAAAAGCTTTTCACAAAAACTTCCAGCATGAATGCATTAAGACTGGAAGTTGAAACATCTTGATAAAACATGCTATGGAAATGTGATGATTTCTTATTTTGCAGCTTTGAGACCTATATATCTAACGAAGCTCAGTGCTTCAGCATGAAGACATTGCTTAAGCTGAATATTTTTAAATAACGGAACAAAGTCGAAGGCACAGAACTGAACTGAAGCCCTTGTGGCAGAACTGGCATTTCACAGAATACGTTTGTCAAAAAAGGAAAGGACATTTACAATGCATTAGCCAAGCCTGAGCATGTGAAATAAAAAGAACTAGGTATGTCATCATTTGCTCATTCACATCCTCAGCAGTTTGCATGCAGCGGGTGGATCTGGTGCTTGGAGTCCTAAAATAAGACTGTTTCTTTGGCCAAATGTTGGCTGAATTAAAAAACACTAGCAAGAAGAAAAGCTGAAAAATGAATGTAAACATGTATATGCTCCCTGCAATCACTGCTGCAGGAGTGTTATTTAAAGGAAAGATGCCTGTGCTACTGTCACAGTTAATAAGCTGAGACTCAGTGGAAAGATGATGAAGAAAACACAAGAGTTCCAGGTTTTTGTAGGAACAGTAAAACCTGCTCAATTCAATCTTTACAGGTATCCCTTTAAAGGTCAACACTATCTTTAGGTTTCCTGATGGAACAATTGACTCAGGCATAAAGATAACTAAAAGTGTATATTATTGAGTATAGGGACCTACCCATTGTTCTTTTATGGAAAGTTGGATGCAAGTCTTAACCCTTGATGGTAAGCTGTTGCAGTTTATAGTAAAAACCTTACAGACAAATGAGCATGTTGAAATAAAGGGATGATGAATTTAAACAGATTTTTTTAAAAGGATCAATAAAGGTTTAATTGCATTTCTTTATCCAAGAAAAGCAAGTAATCCCCACCTCTTTTAGAGAGATCAAATTTCAGATGTTTACCCCCATATTTTTCTATTTAAAGTACAGTTTCTAAAACATCAGCTTTCTGGGAACATCCTTAGCCATGGTAAACCTGACTGCAGAAGTTAAGCTCAAGCTATAGGTTTTGTCACTTGTGGTCCTGGAAGGGTTTAACCAGACAGAGCTGAGGTATGGTCAGAGGAACATTTAGGTCTTATATCTAAAACACCAGTGAAAGAAGTTTGATTTCAGCTTGTATTACAATTCCACAGCCTGAATGGTGAAGGATTTTGCTTTCTACACCCTGTGGCCAGTCTTTTCCCCTCTTGCGCTTCCTATCCCTGCTCTCCTAGACTCACCATTTGTTACAAAAGCTGGAATTATTCACACTCTTGACATAAAGAAAATGTTTGCAATAAATACCTCAAATACTTTGATATTACTGTGTAGACAAATTTTTAATCAGATAAGGTGACCTGATGCCAACAATCTGAAAATAAGACCTTTTCATTTCACTGACCTCAAAATATACTTGATTCACAGTTCTACATTACTGCAAAGATCCTCAGCTCCACCCCTTTTCCTACCATTTATGTATTTACCTTAGAATCGAAGAGCTGGCAAGCTCCTCAGGGCTTTGCAGGGGTGGCATCCTGTGTTTCACCCCCATACATCTTTTCCTTATGTACTTGTGCTTATGTTGAGCTGACATTAGAACCCATTTAGATGTGTGAAGGCCTAGGGCAATCGCAGCGAGCAGGCGCTCCGAATGCTGACATCCAAAGAGGAATCAGGTGCAAGACAGACTTGAAACTCTTGCGCCGCAGGCTAGGCAAGGCTGAGTGTGTGATGGAAAGGGTACACTGGGTCTCAGGGGAGGAGGGGACTGCTCATTCAGCATAAACAGCAGAGGAGGCTGCTTGCTTACACTCAATGCTGGAGTTCCTGGAAGGAGCTTTATGCAAATATAGGATGCACTGGGTGTGCAGACCTGACATGGTGCAAAAAGTAAAAGAAGTATAAGCTTGTCTTGGCTTCTCAGATGGTCCGGCAACAGAAGAACCAATGCAGGCAGAGCAAAGAACATCACTCTCAAAGGATTTCAAAGACAATAGCCTTTTTTTCTGACATTTTCAGATTTTAGCATCTTTTCACTAATGAAGGTGGAATCAGTACACATCTTGGCGAATCACATGCAGAAAAAAGTTCCTAAACCACTGGGAATAATGTACTGACATCTAATGTAAACCTGTCTTGTCACATGGCACAGGTACTGTGCTGTACCCAAAATATGATACATTTATGTGAGATCTGGCATCTCTGAAGCACGGCTGGCAACTGAGTTCAACAGATTAGTTTTTCTAGTAGAGCTGGAAAGAAAGGGACAATGAGGGAAAAAACCAAACAGCTTCATACAGAGGGAGGAGAGCTATTGCCTTGATGCAGAGGCTGTCGCCTCAACCCTGTGGAGGTACACTGCTGGGGTGATGCTCAACAGCTATGTCCTTCCTGTTCTTCAGGCTAGAAGAGTCCACCACAGTTACTCCACACATCGAGTCTTGACTTCTTTTCATTTTGTTTTCAAAAATCTTGAGTCAGAGATTTCAAGGGTCCCCTTACACTGGGAAGCTGCATGGACACAACTAGAAGTCTTGTTTGGATGGGCTGCAAGGACTATAAAAGACAACTCCTTTTTTGTGACCTCGATGTGAACTGCATTTCTGCTTGAAATGTCGTCAGCCTCCATTTTACATAAGCTACAGCAGGTTTGCAAGGTTTGCTTTATGAAAAGGAAAACAAAGAGATGATGCTGGCCACTCAGGTGTGAGAATCAAAGTCTGCAACATTTTATTTTACAAGCACCAACTGCTGCAACTATTGAGTGAAAATTAATAATTCCAACTGAAAGAATTACTAAGCCTGCATGATAGTACACCACCGGCATTATAATAACTACAGCTGTAAACTGCAGGATTTGTAAAGCTTATCTACCATAGTATATAAACAAAAACCTAGACTAGGTGCTTCACTCCTCCCCTTTTGTCTATATGCTGGGTTTATTATATTAGGGCTATGTCTCCTACATGCATCATGATCACTTGACACTACGTGATACCATGGGGGAAACTGAAAGCCACCGCATATCCTGGCAGATTGACTCTGTCTGGGAAACATGGCCCACAGAAAAGAACACGTTCCTAGTGTCTGAACGCCAGCATGCACTGTGACATGGAATACTTTACATTAGATAGTTTTGTTCCAAATTTGGAGATTTCTTAGTATTGGTACCTTGAAATTTTTTCATGGACAGCAGACACTTTTTGTACAAATGCTGTTTCGTTAAAAAAAAAAAAGTCTAGAAAAAACTATTTGCTTCCAGAGAGACAAACCAGAAACAACATAGTCAATCAAGAAAACAGCCAATAGTGGTAACCAATATGAGGTCTTGAAAATTTAGAAATACTCAAACCAAATATACCCTGTATTGACCACTTTATTTCATCTCTGTCCTGCATGTATCTGACTGCTTTTCTATAATGGCCCTCCATCCTAGCTGTAAAGTCTTGTCCATTCTTAGAGGTGACAAGGAAACCTGGATAATGTTGGTTGGTGTAGCTGGAGAGCAGAAACCCGAGAGGTCGGACTGGCCTTCATGCCCAGCACAGCAGCTTGGTACAGCTGGTGGTGCCCTGAAAGGTGCCAGCTGGATGGGGAGGCAAATTAATTGGGGTTGGGGTTTTGCTATGCAGCAATGTAAGAAAGAAGTCAAATGCATAGTAGGAGATGTCCAGAAGAAGCTGAAAATTGTACATCAGGAAGCTGAATCTGCCAAATGAGATTTGTTCTCATTCAGGAAAAAAAATGTGGGTTTCTTGAAAGAAATACTGGGTGCATGTAAGTAATTTTATGGTCTGTGATGTGCAACTTGTCAGATAAGATGACCTCAATGCCGATGACTAGATGGAGCAATAAAATGCAACAGAAAGATGTACATGTACTGTGGGTGGAACAAAGGCTGTACAAGGTGCAAGGGAGCATGGTAACAGAATAAATAAACATCTATGGAACGTGCTCCTGGGCTTGTGGCCTGGTGGTTACAAATTAGACTGCTGAGGCCAATACCTGAAAGAGGCCACGTGCAAATATTGATAGGAACTGTCCTGAAGCATAACGAGGGACCTCACTGGTGCTAAGAGAATTAAATGAAGCTATCAGGGAAAAGCAGCACCTGAAGGGTGAGACGTGGAATATAGGACATAGGCAATACAGGGGTAAGGAGGACCGTGAGAGATCAATGCTGTTTTAGCAAAAGAAAGGCTTTTAAATTTGGCCTGGCCTACCTAATACTACAGAGGACAAAAAAACTCGATTCTGTGAGGATGGCCCAGTGAACAGTGAAGTAAGCTATATCTCAATTAGAGCAACAAGCCCACACTGATTTCCTACAGACCTATTGCTTGCCATTCCCTCTCTGACCTCCCGTCCCCTGTGCCTGGCTGGGTAAGAGGCACAACAAATGCATGTGAGGGGCCGGTCTGCTCGTGCTGATTGGCCAGCAGCCACTGCTTTTTGGGTTGAACGTGGGCCTGGGACATGACTTCTGTCTTTCCCTAAGGTTGTCTGTCTTCTTCATCTACTAAGCAGCTTATTTTCCAAAGTCTGTGGGAACCCAAGTGTCTGAGACTTCTGCTTCCCTTCGTTGAAGCTGGACGGTAGCTAAAGAAGTATTGGATGGTCCTGACAGAAGGACTGGGCAGACAGCAAAACTGCAAAAGCCTTACTCCGTCAGCAAAACCGGCCAAAAGCATAGGTTTGCAAGGGAAGAGCAACAGTGCACAAGCTATACACCTCTTGCATAAACTTGGGACTACAGCTCGCAACTTCCAGAAAAGCAAATGACCTTTTCTGTTTCCAGTTTTGGCTACTCTGCTGGGCTCTTCCCCCCCCCCCCCCCCCTTTCTTTTTTTTCCCCTAATGTAATTTCTTAATTTAGATTTCAGTAGACACCTCACAAAAGGCACTCTCTAAAGGTTATGATAGCTCAAACATGTATTGTACCAGTGGGTTAGGAGCTGCTTAAATCCTAAGTACATACAGAAAACTGAACATTGCAACCTAGATAGCATAAATCAGCATAGCACAGACCTGCAGGGGTCTATCGTCAGCTGATGAGTCACCCCTACCTTTTTCAGACATTTCCTTGTAATAATCAGAGATCTCAAACTACAATACTGAGGAAAAACTCCAACTTGGGGTCAAGTACAATGCTGATGGGGATGGGTGTAATAACTCCACGGACTGCACACAGCATCCACCAGCTGTGAATTTGGCCTGCTAAGTGGAAATTATCCACAGTACTTGGCAGCGTCTGTTTCCTACAGGCTCTTTAGTTCTTTCATTTGTCTCTCTTTTCTCAGGAGAGGCTCTAGTTTTTCTCAGCATTCCCTGCTTTTGCACTGGGAACTGAAGAACTTTGAAGTGTGCCTCCTAAAACACTGATAATCATCCTCAATTAAAATGAATAATGAATTTTTAATTTGCCACTTACCCTTAGGATCCAGTTGAGCAGCTAAGAGCTCATCTCAGCTTATATCCTAAGTTGAGCTCTCGCAGGGATCCACTTTGAATTAATGCTGCAATAACACCACAGCTTTGGCTGGCTGCTGTAAGCATGCGTATCAGTTTCATACAACTATCAAAACTCCAGCTAGACATTCTAAACAAAATCTCTGTTCTAGGACCCAAAATAATGCCAAGCTATATCAGATCTGTACCCTAATTCAAGGGTATTGTGACTGCAAAATGAAAAGTTTTGCAAACTGGTTTCAATACACAGATTACTTCAAGAAATTCTTAGACAGTGGTAGAGGCAGTGACGCAGGGAATAAAGCAAAAGTATGTCTTGTGGTTGCTGTCAAACATGCATAATTGGTGCCAAATTTTTTAAAATGAACTGGCTGAAAAGTCTGAACTTTTTTCACAGAAAAGCAGGAACACTTTTTCCTAAAAGTGGTTGCAAAAAGCTCATCTCATTTTTCATCTGTGCCTGGCATTCTCAGTGTCATAATGCACAAAAGATTTCCCTTTCAAAAACTGTTATAGATGGACTAGCAAGTTTCATAACCCTCATTTGTTTAATAAATTTGTAACACTACACAATATGCAGCCTAGGAAGATGATATGAAACATTAAAAGACTCATATGAGCCTAGAAGTACTTGAATTTAGTTCAGGAATAACCCTCCCTTGTGTTCAAGTTACTGAATGCTTACTGTCAGGAACAGATTGCACATTGAGGCAATGTTATGTGTGTGAATTCTGTATTTCCTCTCTCTCCCTTTGAAATAAATCGATGCTTCATTTGCCTTTCAAAAAATGCTAATAAATTGCAAGAAATGACAACACAATTGAATGAAGTCCTAATCTGGAGCAACCTAGAGGATGGACCCAGAATTCTGTTAAATCCTGGAGGATCTTTATAAATGCTTAAAGGTCTCCACTTAATAATACTTTTCCTGGGTCTCAGCCAATTTAGTAAAAAACGTATATTTTGTACTAATTAGAAATCATTTAGCTGGCAGCAAAAGCACTAACCAAGGCAATAGCTAGAGCTTACGGGACATGGACTCTACAGGCACCGTATAATTATCACAAATTTATTGAGATGAGCTGTTTCCTAACTTCTTCCAGCATAGCTTATACAAAGAGATCTTTATATTAAAATTGAGACTGTTCCAAAACAAGAATGTGGTTTCATTTATTACAATTAGGCAAACATTGCTTGGAGTGGACATTGTTCATTACGAAACCGAGAAATATGCATGGAACAATTGGAATATTAAGGGTTTTAAACTAGGGTTGGAAGGGTTTGCTCTGGCACAGTCTGCAAAAGGCAGGGAGAGGTTAGACATGCATTTTAGCACTTCTTTCACTGTCACAGGCTTACATTTAACTTTTTACAAAGATTTAAGCAACTTAGGTATAGAAATACTTTAAAAAGTAATAACAAAACATTCTATGATGGTTCTATTTTCCTGTAGGGAGGCACCTGAGTTGGATCAAAGTGGTGTCTGTCAGTGTATAGTTTCAGCAAGTGAAACAATTTGGTTATCATAAGTCATGCCAAAGATTTCACAGATCAAGCGAAAAAATGTCCATGCAGTCAAAAAGGAACAGAAGACAGTGCTCCATGCCTAAATGTCTTGCTTTAACTATCCCAATTTGCACGACTTTCATCCCTGCAAGACTACTGCACTATAAAAACTGTGTTCTGATAATGAGTTCCAGTATTTGTCTGAGCCCTAAGTCTTGTTGCATTGCATTTTTCCACTAAACACATCTGTGTTCCTCTCCCACGTGTTTCACTCCAACTTTTTCTGATATCTTTTCACTCTTGTATAAAAAACCTGTCGCTGTTCTGTGAAGTAAAGTATCGAAACTGAATGGACTGAAGAAAGACATCATTACCTACAGAGTTGGGAACAACACCACAAACTGTGTAACAAACAGAATTACATTATTCTCAAGAATAAGGTGGAAAGTAGTGAAAAGCATGAAGTGAGCGATGAAATCTCCCAGACAGAAAGCACGCAGCGTGAAAAAGCGAACTATGGCCTCGGGAAGTCAAACTTAGGATGTTGCATGAGTACTGGGAAAGAAAAAAAATTGCAAAAGCAAACGTCTGTTGTCTTCCTTGTTCCTGAGGATTAAATAATGTTCGAACTACATTGTCTGGGATGACAAAGAAATACAGTGTGGACCCGAGATTAAGCTTTCAAAAAGCACAAGGTAAGTATGCTTATTGTCAGTGCTGACCGCCCAGAAACAACATACACAAATGTTAGGGACAGGGAGCATCGACACTGAGATGAAGGGGTTGGTCAGATGAGGAAGTAAGCAACGTATCACTACTAATTCAAGCCACACCCATTTTTGAAGATAGTATGCCACTTCCATACACTACAGTGATTCCTAAGTCATGACTGCCTTGCCTTCTTGATTCTCATCTGCAGTGCTATGTTTGCCTCCTCGCGGGTCGTGTGTGAGACACAGCCCTGCAAGACAGCGTCCTTCACATGTCCCGGGCCCTTCATGCTCTGGTACCTGCTCCGGCCTTCTCTTTTTGAGGCTTTCTTGCAGAAAGCCCGTTATCATTTCTTCTGCTATTGGCACTGCTGCTGTGAAGCGTACGGCGGGGAGTCAGCCAAACGGCTATTCCTGCGACTGGCAGCAACAGCGCGCCTCGGCGCTCACACCATTAGCTTTACACTGATCTTTTTGTGTGATTTCTAATCTGACAATATTCACAGCACGGTGCTATTCCTGAGAAGATTGTCATGATATATGGTAATATATGGGATGTATGATATGGTATTTTACATATTTTGACTGCTACAAATGGTTGCTTTCTAACTGCTTTTTGGATTCTCAATAGAATGAACATATTTTGTCAAGTTTGGTTATGCAAGAAAATATCCATGTCTTTTGAGAAAAGGAGGAATTTTATATACTAGTTTTAATGCGTTAGAAATGTAACCACTTTAAGGAACTATATTATCATGTTTTAGAAATGTAAGCTACAGATAAGGTTGGTTTTAATACTGTTTATGCATCTTTTTAATTCATTTGTAAAACAATACGAAAATTAAGTAACACAGAACAAAAGATCACAAAACATTCCCCATTCTCAATCTCAGTTAAAAGATGTCACTGATTATATTAATTTCATTGCTTAATCCAGCTGCTTATATTGTTCCAGTAGTTATAACCACAGTTAAGATGGGACCTTATTGTCTTGGGTGCTGCAGAAAAACAGCCGGTAGAAAATTTTTGTTTCTTGAAAACGTGCATCATATGCCAGAAGTATTTAAACTTTACCTCCCTGTGAACAGAACTCTTGACTGTATTCCCACTTGCAACACTTATCCCCACAATAAACATAAAGGGCAATATTTAATATGGCATTTTCTGCAGCATCTCTAGTGCATAGTCCGTAGTGTGATCTAACCCCAGCTACGAATGCTGCCAATGGTCATCACTGGTAAAATCACCGTGACATTACTAGTAGGCCTGCATCTGACATATGAATCGACTTAACTGAAAGAGAAATCAAATTGCTTTCAGAAATAGCCAAAAAGCTTTATAATTTTCAGGAAAACCCGGTCTGAGGTATACTTTTAGGCTATCATCTACTGCATTTTCAAATAGTTGTAGATTAATTGCTTTACTGTATAAATTTGAACTAGAGTTAGTAAAACGGCACATTGCATTGTGCTTATTGAACTGCTGTAATTTGTGTTAAGTGTAGTCAAGCAGGACTGCCAGAACCAACATGTGACTGATCCAAAGTCCGCTGCAGTTACTGTGAGGCAGCGGATGCTCGGTGATTTGAAAATCACAGGGTGAAAAAACTGGCGCTTAAATGTAGTACCTTCTAGAAAACAGTCTCTATTTTCTAAATCTACATGAAGAGTTATAACACAAACTCTGCCCTCCCTAAGTCTTCTTAACTAAGTAAGAGCTAAAATATGCACTTAGTAAAAGATAACAATGTAATCAGTTACTTATGGACATTTGGATCATTTAAACTACCAGGTTGGGCAATATAAACTGATTAAAACGTTTCTGTAATTAGGCTGGTTTTGGTCTAAATTTACAAATAAAGAGAGATTAATTTGGAGGTAGGAAAAGATAGAACTAGAAAATTTTACAAACCTTCAAAAATATTACATTTTCCAAACATTTCTGCCAAATTATTTGTTGATTTTATTGGTTAAAGTTATTTATAAATATATGCCTAAAAAAATTCAAAATCTACAATTATAAAAAAACATCCTTCACTCCAGCATCAGTTCAGCTAGAGTGTTTCAGCATCATAATGCTCTAATTTATTCCTCCACTTTTCTGTCCATTTTTTGTGAAGTTGAAGCATTTTTTTTTCCTAACTGAGCAACGCTGTCAAATTAGTTTTAAATCTTGCCATTCTCTGGTCTCTTCTTGAGTGTACGAAAAGGGAAAAAAATTAATTGCTTACAAAAAAATAGCAGACGAAGTTCTAAGTTTTGTCACATGAACTGAAATGAGTACAGAACTGAAATATTAATTTATTCTGATTGTCACCTTTAAATAGGTAATGACGGTAAGATATAGTGCCCTAAGGGCATCTGAGCAGGAATGCACATGCTGCACATTTTTAATTGCTCACTAGATGGCAACATTGCTATGCTGAAATGCAGCTGTAAGGAGGTAAGACACCTGCCCTGCAAAATTTGACTATCTCCTTGGTAGGAGGGATATTAAACTATGGCTTAGAAAAAGATGTGAAGAAATATTACACAGGACTACGGTCACAAAACCATAATTTCTGCTTCACCGTGTGGTGGGTGGTGGCCTTGTAAAGGGAACATCAACAAAGAGGTTAATGTCAACCTAGGTATGGGTTTTATTTAGAGAGCTCATTGCAATTTGAGTGCGATGGTCCCTACGGTGTCCCTTCAAATAATGTGTAACTGAACAATACACGTTCAGCAAGCTGTCCACTAACACTTGATTTGGCACATGGAACAAATCCTGGAGATATAAAGGAGGGAGTTAAAGAATAACAATAAAAAAAATGCTTATCACATTGGAGAAGTGCTTTTGCAACCTTCAACAGCAAGGCACAGCATAATTTTTAAGACATCAGTCTCATGCTGGTATATATATTGCATATGCAACATAGAGTGCTGTGAACATCCATGAGGAATAAACTAAATTCTTCTAAAGTTAATGGGAAGATTTCTACCGAAAGGAGAAAGGCGTGGGACTGGCTTTCAAATATATCCTCAGCAGAGGAGCTGAGAACATTTCCAGGTGCAGATCTGTCAGGACGGGATAGTGAATGAACTAAATGCTAACCTCCTGCTTGTATGATATTGCAGCAATGGTAATTTAATAGCTTTACAGTATATAAAGTTGATCACTGTAGGTTCTGGGATGAATGTATGAGCCCAGATAAACTAAGGCTTACATATGCACAGGGTGTCATTTGCAGTCACCAAAGGGGCTTCACTTTCACATGCCCATCGTGAGCCAGACTTAAAAACATTTTGTAGGTTTTGCTTTACTGTAATTTTCCAGTCAATGGGTCAGGGTGAAAAGACCTGTGCATTATGGTGGATTTGGTGAGTAGGGCAGGTGATACCTTCTCCAGTTCTCACCATGTGGCTTCCCTAGTGAGCTATTGCCCACCCTAAGATACAGCAGAGCAGTGTCAGAGGGACCGGGGAAAGGGAAGATCAAGCCTGAGCCTACCAACCTTACTTACTATTTGACTTTAATTTTGGTAGAAATGTAAATTCTCCAAGCCACTGGGTACCTTTAAATAACGCCGATGTTGAAGAAATGCCATGTAAGTACCCATAAACAACACTTTTTTCTGTAATTACAGAGGCTGGGCTATGTAACCTCCTGTACACTCTTGTGGTGCCTTATTGACTACCTAAATACACACAGCTGTAGGGCATTCTTCAATTTGATCTGGAGTGAACCCTTAACCAATCTGTTTACTCCACGAAAGCATTTGTTCATAATTTTTTCTCATCTTTAAGAAATCATAGGTTGGTAATCTCAACTGCAGTCAGGGCAGGGGAACCTTTCCATTAACTTTTACAGGCCGAGATCTGAGCCACAAATTTTGTGAGGAAAATACAATGCTCAGCTCAGTGACAGATGATATTATGCGCACATATTTAAACAAGATGGTCTTTAATTTGACCAAGTCTAAAAATAAGCCTTTAATACCTGTTAATTTAAAATCACACCTGGGAGCAAGCATTGCCATCCCTCTATGGGGCTACCAACGTCAAGAAACGGAGCTCCCTTCTCCCTTTAGGATTTCCCATGCACCAGCTGACCTCTCTGACTCTCTCTGCAAGGAGAAAGCCTTTCTGCAAATGACCAAATTCTCCCCTTCGACACGATGAGCAGATTTCACCCCACAGATTGAGCACCCATTGCAGCATCAGGAGTTTCTGCCTTCCCAGATGCGCAGATGGCACGGTGGTGAGGGAGAAACCGGGTCCCTGGCAGCATGCACCCTCAGGCCATGGGATTCTCCTGTGCTGGTAGCATCACTGGCTGGCAGGACACACCTGGGCCATGCCACCCGTGGACAGCAGGACAGGTGGAGTAAGAGCCTGTCCAACTCATCTGGTTGCTGCTACTTTGTGCTCTGCCCACCCTGCTACAAATCCAGACCAAGTCTCCAATACGATGCCTTGAGTTAAGCATGAAAATACCTCCCTTAAAAGAAAAAGGAGCTGGCCTGGAAATGCAGCTGACGCCAAGCTGAGGCGTATGCTTATTTACGAGCTTTGGACTGATTTCACTATACTTTGAGTTTCTTTTTGTAACGGGAACTGGAATACTGATGGGGGCTGAGCCTAAGACACAGTTCTGCCTAATGGGTAACTGCCTGATTTTATCCAACTTTTCTCCATCGTAAGTTCTGTCAGTTACATGAGAAATTTGTGTCTGTATCTGAAACTGCTCTTTCTTATACTTAATCGTCTCTTCCATAGAGACATTACTTATCCTGCTTCTCATAGTGATCAGATAATGTGCAGTTGTACCTGGACTATTCAACTAATTTAGAGGAATATACTGATGCTAAATACATGTGAAGGACCCCTGTATAACTTTAATTTGTCAGCACCTCTTTTTCCCACAGTTATTTCCTGGTACAGTATTTAGAGATACTAGTAAGCGTGGAATGCAGGATAAGCTATATTTTGCTTGCTGTGCCATTCTAATACTATGTGTTGAAACATTTGCTGTGTAAAAATTTTGAATTTCAAAACTGTTAAGTTGAACAATTTCCATTTCCACTACAAAGTCTACCGTAGATGAAGGTATGTTCAGGAAAAAGAGCACTTTCACATTCAAATTAAAGCATAGATCTGTTAAAGATCAAAGTAGGCCTGACCATTTCTGTTCCTATTTGGTGGAATTAGAAAATTAACACATGAAGAAAAGAATGTAAATGATGTGTAAATTATGTCATAGACAATCTTAGAAAATATTATTTTTATAACTGAATCAAATTGATGGGGAAATGAAGACTTGCATGGATTTTTTTCAGAGAACCTAACTGTTGGATAGCAAGCAAAAAACAAATACTAAAGCAGTTTATGCAATTGCAGCAAGTTATTTAGTCAGGTGCAGCAGGGACCATTGTTAGAACTTGTTTTACAAGCATTTAACATTTTCATTAATAATCTGAAAGAGAGGGTTCACAGCGTGCTAATTAAACGAAGAGATAATTCTAAATTGAAAGAAGTCACAAAACATCAATGAGGACTGAGACATAATGTAACAGGATTGAGAAGGTTAGAAAATCAAGAAAGAGAAAATAGGATTCAAACTTGAAAATGCACGATCAGAGGTATCTTAATAAAAACTGCCCTGCCCTGTACATAAGAGAAGTGAGTGAGAAACAAGCAAAGCAATAACACTGAAGGGTAAGTGAACTGGATATTGGTTGGCATGTGATGCAGAAACTGCAAAGACTATTTTGATTCTGGGCCGCCTGTGAAGAAGTCTGTCCCTTGGAGAGCTCGCAGCAACTTTTAGGAGCTCAAGGATGGAAGGAATTTCACACATTCATTTATGAGGAAATAATTAAGAGGGCTGCACTCAAGATCAGGCAAGTGTCAAGTGAAGTTGAGCTTGAAAATATACATGTGTTTTAAGAATATAAAGACCAGAAAAAAAAATATCTAAGACTGGAAATTTGAATCTGGTAGAAAGCCTTCAGTGAGGAAAAGAACTAACACGATCGGGGATACTTAAAGCAACGGTTCAGTATATCACTAGACAAGGTACTATAAAGACATTTCTATCAGGCATGAGGATCAATGCAGCACAGCTTTTCCGTCTCCTGTATATTCTCTATGATTTCATCTAACAGTTAAGGCAGTAACTTCTGTTTAATATGAGTTGAGCTTATTCCTAATTCTCACTGGACCGAGTAAGATACAATGATGTGGTGAAATTTAAGCACACTGTAATATGAAATCAATGCAGCCCAACGCTTAGAGTTTTCCTCCTTTGGCTGCAAGACTGCAGTTTTACAGATGGTCCAACAATCCACTGCAGCATCAAGAGGCGTTTTCTGTTTGTTTTTAAACACTGAAAATACTGTTCGCCTGTGCACTAATCTCAATATTTTATGGTACATCTGCATTTTTTCAGTTGTGTCAGCTGATCTGTTATACCACATTATCTCTCACTAACACCCTTACCTCTCTGCTCTAGGTGCCCCAAATGACGTAGAGCAGTACTTGGGTAAAATCCTAGCAATTTAGGAGCCCCAGTTCCACTTTTCAAAAGAAAGAGAGGTAAACCCCAGCACCCGCATTTTGCTGTCAGCTCAGAGACAAGCCCTTTGTTATGTCCTGTTCCTTGTGCTCTGGGGTTTTCCCTGCTTTGCGTGCTCCAGAAGGGGAACACTGGCCAGATGACACAGAGGTGACATGTGGGGTAGGTTTAGGGCTGGCTGGTTTAGGGCTACAAGAGCAAAAAAATGCATGAAATTTTAACAATGATGCATTATTTCTAAACGGTTCTGCAAAAGATAAGTTAAATGATTCTCTAAAGCTCCATGAGTCAAAAGATCCCATTGACTTCAGTGGGATCCTTTACCGACTAAGGATACAGTCCCATGGCTGTATTCCCAATTCGGGCTCACTTCTGTAAATGACCACAAACACTAATTCATGGACTATCAGAATTGTCATATTTCTGGCACGTTCTCTGAGTCTCTCTGGGAACATTTCCCTTTGGTACAGGGTGCTGCAGGGAAACAACTCTTACGACCATTTAAATTGTCTCTCAGCTGGTTTGGAGTACTGCGAACCACTGTTGCAGGACTGAGGTTTGCACAAGCCACGTGAGTAATATTCACACGGCCACAGGAGCCGAGAGGGAAGTTGGGGCAGATGTTCCTCACTAATCCTCTGTACTGCTATGCTGTGGGTGTAGGACTTAGACAGAGTGGCAGAAAAGCATAATTTTCTCCTGTGTAATTCACAACTAAAGCACACAATTTGTTACACAGCTTTCTGCACATGAGCATCCATGGGTAGAAAGCATGCTACAGATTCTAGATGCACCCTCATTTTTTTATCAGACAGTAACTACTACATACATCCTTTCTGCAATATACATCGAGTGCGTACCACATCTCCAGGGCCCTCAGTAGGTTTGAGTACACGCATAAATTTACACATCTCAGTGTACATCCATGAGGCAGCAAGGCCAGGCCAGAACTATAGAGGGGTTTTATGATGTGTCATTAATTAATTTGTTATGGATGCTCTTGAATACCATCTTTTTTTTTTCCTTCTTCTTTCTTTTTAATTAAATTCCATTAACAAAGTGTTACCCTTTGATTATATTCTCAACCACAACTGACTCAGCATACTTCACTTGTTGAGGTGGGAAGTACCTAATTAGGATGCCAATCTTCTTTCACATTATTTCTTTATAATAGAAGTAGTGCTTCCAGTTGCGTTGGAGACGTACGACTAGAGGCATTAGATGAACAGAAATCCTCCTTAGAGAAGAATCACCGTTAGCCATTGCCTTTCAAACTGTCTCATCTCACAGAGAGGTCTCTTTGCTACTTTTCAAAGAAGAAATCAAGGGACAGGTTCTCCAAGGCATTCAAGCAGAGGAGCAGGTGTCTCCACACAACTACATTCAGAGTTTGTACACCTCACGAATTCAGTGAAGTTGCTTTGCATGTACATCTACGCACCAGAAGTAGCGAGATGGTGCTTTTTGACAATAAATACCCTAGAATTAGCTGCCATGGGGATTCTGGGTGTTGGCAAGAATACGGATGGCTGGCTGAAGAGATCATTTAACCCTGCTAGTAATGAGCTCATTTGAAACAACCTCCCCGCTACTAATTATCACTTGGTCCTGATTGATTCATCACCTGCTTTGGTGCTCCTATTTCATAAACAAAACATGAAATGCTGAGTTTAAGGAACTGCATAATTTGCAGGTTTTGGTAAAAACAGAACTGCCTCGATACTGTGTCGATTAGTCCCAGGCTGATTTTCTTTCCTGTGCTCCCTGTACGTGTGTGCACGGATGCACATGTGTGAACATGTAATTATTGTGTACCTGTGTATGGAATGCCTATATAATATTTTAATAAAGACAGTATTGTGATCTAGCCTATATGTATATACACACAGTACACTAGAGGAATAAGAATTTTCCTTACCTATTTCAGTCATGGATATCCCCGGAGCTAATTGCCCATTGTTGAAAGAGCTATAGGTAAACAAGTTTGGTACAGAGGTGAGGTCATAGATAGGTTCCTGCTTTATCTGTTTGATTCCAGTCATGTCTAACCCAGACTGGTCTGGGGAAGGCTGGGCAGAATCCACGTTATAATAACCCTCGGACTTCGGCAGGTCGATGACGTGCCCGTTTGAGTAGGTGCTGCCAGTTTCATTATTCAGGTTGCTCAAGCCGTTGCTGATGCTGTTGCTGTAAACCCTGGCGAGGGCTTCTGCCTCACCGCTCTGCTGCTGCCGTTGCTCCTGCAGTCGCTGCTGGTGCTTCTGCACTTCAGCGTACAAGCTATCCCTCTGCTTTTTGGACATTCTTCCAAACTTCACAGCTGAAAAGCAAAGCACAATGTGAACCACTGTAGTCTTTCACTTTTTTCTTGATTCCCCCCCCTCAACCCCACCACTCTTTTGATATTTACTTTCAGCGTTACTTTTGCTGGGGAAACTTTTCTTTTCCTGTGGAAATGAGAGAGGATGCAAAGCTTTACACCGTATGCGTCTCACAAAGGAAAAAGTATTGTGTGCTTGGATTTACAAGGTGACGACAATGACTCCTATTTGACAGGAGGGCTTCAGTCAAGGAACTCACTTCCCACTGTGAATGTTAAAAAGACCATGAATCCTTTTATACCTCTGTGTTCACTGAACAACAACCCAGAGCTGTATGAAATGTACAGTCTGTAGATTCATATCCCATGTGATTTACCAACTTTCCACAAACCTTTAAACAGTGCACTAACAGGATTAGTACTCTGGATGAAAACAAGCCCTAAAGCCTTATTATCGCATCCTTTCAATGGGGTGTTATCTTCACACTTTTAAAAAAAAAATCTTACAGGTTAAAGTTAGAACCTAGAGGAAAATAACAGATTTGAAGGTAAACAGCACAAATGAATGTCATCTTTTCCACAGAGGAAAGTCTCAGGGATTTACACAATCAATTTACATAATCTCCATGCACAAATCCATGCATTCCTTCTGATGAGAAAGCAAAGAAAACATCAGAGTGCGAAACACTCTCCCCAGGAAGAGGGTTCATTACACTGAGATTGAAATTTTCGAAAATGACAGGCTGATTGCTTTGGAACTAGGAGGAGTAAATCCACAGCCTGCACATACAGTGGGTCATAGCTGATTATCTTCCTGGCTGCCCCGCTCCCCGGCATCTCTCTATAAATTCTGGCTTTCTACTGGGCTAGATCTTGGGATCTCAGAGCAGCGGCAGTTGTTAATTGTGCTCTAAAACAAATGAGGAATACACTCAGCAGAATTTATCAGAGCACAGGTAAGAGGACATTGCTCTGGAAATATTAATTTCTACATATTATGAGGTGTATTTTCCAACACTGAGTATTTCCAGCCTATCTGTAATCGGGATCAATTCAGAATCATCACATTTATTAGCACAGGATGGGCTCGGCTTTCAAATTTGCTGCCCCTTACTTCACCTATAGCCCTCTGGAAGAGTCTGAGCCTACACATGTGGATGAATGTGAAAATCTTCAGTCGGGAAAAAGATCAGAAAAGGAAGAGCGTAATATGGAATGGCAGTGCCAGAACACCAAGGAGATGGCAGCCTCTTCAATTTATTTGCACTTTTTTACACTAAGAGCTTTTTTTTTTCTTGTTGCCAACCTCAGCTTACTTGCAGCCCTTCACACAGGCTGCAAGCTACCTCACATGAGCACAGCCTGGAATCAGTGCACTGCACACTCTTACCGACAATATACGACGTTTGTATTTTGAAAAATGCAACTGTGTATTTTCTTCAAATTTAGGGCCTCAGTAATAAAAACAAACACCCACTGTTTATTCTCATTATATATTCATTAATTGGATTCTCCAGCTGCTGTCAATTAGCATCCTGCCTCTGCATGATAAAAATGAATCTGTTACATGGCTGAGAGGTAAAAATCACATTCAATTTCTCTGTTAAGAAAAATCCATACAGCCTATTTTAAAGTCGCAAGAGCTCTTAATATCATTAAGTATAAACACCCTTACATAAACAATGAGAGAAGAAAGCGATGCTGTCAGAAGAATCACTCCCTTTGTCTGTACGCAGTGGTCCCTGAATTATAGGTTGGGAAGACAGTGCTGTCAGTCACATTAAAATGCCCCTGTGATACCTCAAATCATTGGAAGATACTACTTTTAGGAGGAAAGCACGTGCTGTTAAATTACTGAAATGTTACTGCTTTAATCTCCTCTGGGAAGAATCAGGAGCTAAGGCATCAAGTAAGCTGCATGCTAGGACCAAAAAGAGTTCACGGATTAAAGGCTAGGCTGCAAGGCCCCTCCCAGACTGGGGAGACTGGTGTGCAAGTTGTTTCAGTGAGACATGAGACACACTGAGGAAGGAAAAGACCTATTACAGTCCAAATTTAAAAAAAGCTTATAATCTGCCGACCATCTAAAGAAATAGCTCTTTAAGTAACTTCTCCATCCATGACTGTTAATTTCAAATGACGCATTGTGCGTAAACTTTCTAAGACAGAAAACTGCTGCCAGGCCAGGCAATCAAAATTAATATATCCCGCCTTCAAAATCAGAACAGGCTTCCTGACCATTTAAAACGTGCTTGTGAGCTGGAAAACCCCTGCACGAGCAGTGGTGGCTGGAGCAGTGCGTCCGTGGGCAGCCTTGCCCAAGCCTCCCACTGCCCGCAGCTCTGGTGTGGTGCACATCCTCAGGCTGCTGATCACAGCTCGTCACACCACAGCTTGGAAGGTGGACCAGGGCTCTGCAAGGTCCAAAGAATCCTGCTATAGGATACACTGTGGAGCTTTCCTCTGGCGTAGTGTCCATTTTCAGTGCTACACTATGAAATGTTTCTTCTGTAGACCCAGACAGGGACAGTGGTCAATGTACAGGTAAAAGAAATGGTTTTTTTTAGCAATGCAAAATATTGGGTCAAGTGCTCTGAATAAAACAAACAGAAACCCCTAATGCTATCATGGTGTAAATTTCTTCCCAACTGCCTATTTATCGCCACAGACCTTTAGAGATCTCAAGGAAAGGGATGCTTTCACACATCGATTTGTAACGTTAAGATAAACGTTAATGTTTAGTATAAGAGGTTATCTAAACTGGAATATAAATGCAACTCTCCAGAGGTGCCTCTTTTGTGCTTTTGATCAGAACAACACATTCCACTCCTGACTCTTTCTGTTTCAAACCAATACTGCTCTCCATTTTGTGATTTCCCCACCCTCCCCGTGAAAATAGCCTCCTTTGTTCACTGAATGGCAAAGATCCGTGTCTCACAGTGTGTGCATTACAAAGCAAGGAGCTTCTCCTCTCTCTTTTTCCAGAAATCTACAGGGAGTTTAAGTAAGTCAGCAGTGAAGAAGAGTTTCAAAGGGTTTAGGCGTGAAGCAGGAATCTGACTCCTTACCATCTCGAGACATTCCCAGGGCAAGACATTTCTGCAGTCGGCAGTGTTGGCAACGATTTCTGTTGGTTCTGTCAATTAAACAGTTTCTCTGCCTTGGGCAGGAGTAAGAGGCATTGTTCTGCTGACTCCTCCGAAAGAATCCCTAGGGGCAAGAGAGCAAGAGAGACAGGGTATTACCATGTGCACATATGAGCGCACACACACGCACACACAGAGAACCATGTAAACAACTACAATAAACTCTTATTTAGTGCAATCCTTCTTATGCTATGGCTTTGCAGATGTGTTGGCCTTGTATAGTGAAATTAAAGAACATTTACTTATAATAAGGAGAATTGTGCTTTATTCTGTAAAGAATGTAATTCTGCTTTGTTAAAATGCAAACAGTAATGTTACAGAATGGATTCCTATTGTGCAATAACGACCATGTATCATCTAATGCTTGCTCCTAATAGAGGAAAAGCTTGTCAGCATTTGTAAATAGATGACTTAAAGTACTTGTTCTGACTATTTTCTTCCTTTAATGAAAGAAATTGGTAATAACCGGCACTGGCTATGCATAGCATTAGGAGCTGAAGTCTGCTGTTCAATTTAACCTGGCAAATGTTGATCTGATCTGGAGGGACCATACACTTCAGGAGTGAAAAGTAATTCAAATTCAAGCATCACAAAAGCACTAGGATTTAATGACTGTATCAAGTAAAGCCAATACACAAAGGAGAAAACAACACCTTTAGACACTACCATGAGAAAGTAACGACATTTTCCGTTTCACTGGAATATAACATCCATTTTATCTATGTAAAAATTTGTAGTTATTCTATCTCCTAGAAGGTTTTTCTGGCCAGTTGTGGGCTATTTGGCTAAAGATTAGAAGTCTAGAAGGAGAGTATTAACCCATACCTAAGGCCTTACGAGCTCCCAGCTGCTATGAACGACACCGAGAGGTACCTCTATGGTAGAAGTGACACAAACGTGACAAGAGGAATGAAACCAGGGGATGAGGATTAGAGAGAGAAAGAGAGAGGGAGAGGGAATTTTATGATATTCCTTCCTTTCCTGTAAAGTAAAGGACCTGAGGAACAGCAAGTCCAGAGAGAGAGAAACAAAGAAGAGAGGTTCCTTGGTTGCTTTGGCATCTCTAGATGCAAGCAGCTGCAGGACAGTGTGGTGGGAGAGCTGAAGGATAACCTAGCCACTGCAGGAAGCCACAAGGAGAAAAAGGGCAGAAGGCATCATTACTGCAGTTACACTAGTCACCAGAAGTGATGCCAAAGTGGTTGTGCCTTTCTGGGCTGGGTTGCAAACAGTTCTGAATAGAGCCAGAAAGCAAGAGCTAACTTCAATTGTCAGGCAAAACCAGTGTTATCTCCGCGCAGGCTGACAGACGGTAGTACTGAGCAATGGAAACCGTGGCAGCCGTGTGTTTTGGGGGAAAGAGAGTGGGGAAGTAACAAGGCATCAGTGTCACAGGGCTCAGTTGGCTTGCTCAATGCAGGTAGTGCCTGAATTCTCACTCAAATCCTGGTGAGCCCAGTGAGGATGGTGTGGGGTGTCAGTAGCAACAGGCGACAGACATGGTGTCCCACCAAGGACACCGACAGCAGTAGTTCCTCCGATTGAGCTGAAAGATACTCACTTCATCTGGCCTGTGGTGGCTTTATCAGTGATTATAGTATACCTAAAAACTAAACTAAGTTTTATGATTTGCACTTTTAAGAACATGGATGTCCTTTAGGGAAACTCTCAGAAAAAACGTGGTGCGGACTTATTGGATCCTGGCTGACCAAAACTTTCCTGAAACTGTGGAGGTGAGTTTAATCTGAGGCTAAATGGATGCTAATTGCAGATATTTCTACTCTATTTGATGAACTTTACAGGCAATTTTGGTTTTGACATGCAAAGAACTTTCTGGTTTAAAGGTTTAGATTTTAGCAGCTCCTATGTGGATATGGATTTGAGAGAACAAATGAATCAAATAACATCAAAAAACCCCACACAACCATCTAGCATTGACTGTGCCTTATCCTGTAGTGCTGTTTTTTCCCACTATGGTTGAGCTCATCTCAGAAGAATTTGTTTGTTTCTTCTTTGCCCCTCTTAGGGAAAAATCAAGGGTTACATAATCAAATTAATCTACAGCAGGTAATTTATTTTTCAGAGGAGACTTTTGTACTCTTTTTCTCCTGCATAAGATCTATGTGTTGTCTTACAAAGTACAGACAATCCTTTCATTTCATTTTTTAGGGGATCTTTATATAATACTGGTTGTATTTACTGGCAATAATTCCATTTGGGGGAAGGAGGATGAAGCTCATTACTGAGGAGCTACGGACTTAAAGACAGGTTTCCCTGTATTCCCAACACTGACAAGTCTTTCTGCATCTTGAACAAGTCACTTTATCCATCACCGACAGTCAGTCTGAGAAGGAAAATGGTCACACAGACGACCCTCTAAATCCTGGCAAAAGAGCGTTAGCAAATACTTTGCCCCGGGGGTAGGCAGGAGAGATGATAAAAGGCTTCTCAGCAAAAGAAGGAGCCACAGAGACAGACGGGATGGACACCTGTCTTCAGGTTTCACCCTTCCAGTGACGACAGTGGCAGAGCCACCATTTTCTTCAGTGGGTCCAGCAGGTTATTCAGCGTATGCAGGCACGCACATGAAACAGCAGTAATATTGATGGTGTCCCTTATGCACTCATAACCTGCATTTGCAGCAGCATAGCTAACATAGGGACACGGAGTTAAAGGATTTCCTGTCGTTTGAAGTCTGTAGCACCGCCACTGGCGGTACAGCCCTCGGGTGCTGTGTCCTGAAACACCGCATCTGTCTGGAGCCTGCCTCAACGCGAGCGCGTGTGCTTGTGGAAGCAGTTCTCACCTCTTTCTTCCACACATGGTCTCCCTCTTAATTAATTCAGATTTCTAACACATTCAGACAAAAAGAGCCAGAAATGACCAGTTATTAGTATGCAGGCTGAGCAAATAGTTATTTAATTGCTGGGCAATGAAAAGCAGAGTCGCATTGCCCGAGACAGCACTTACCTTAAAAGAGAGCTCTGACAGACTGAGATGCCTCCCGTCGGACCCGATGTGAAAACTGACATCTTTTTTTCACAACAGGCTCACCAAACAAGATTAGACTAATTGATCTGATACTGCAAAACTGGCACAAAAACAATAGGGTTAACACTGTCATAAGTGGAAGAGAAGCTCTTTATCTCAATAAGCAGTCTACACACAGAGCTGAGGGGTATCATCTCCTCTTGAGGCACACACAAGGGCCAGCATTAACCCTAATCACATCTACAGGAGACTCTACCCCTAACTGCTCTGTGAGTGCTGAGTACTGAGACAAGACACTGGTTTTACGCTTAAAGCATTTTCCTCCTGTAGCTTTTGTGCCAATTTTGAAGTATCAGATCAATTAGTCTAATCCTGTTTCATGTGATCATCATAAGAAGATGCTTATTTCTAGTCCAGTGTCACAATAAGACACTGACACACGGCGGATTATTCCATTTACAATTGTTAACATTTCTGAAAGAAATCTGATCATTGACAATATATTGCTTCTTAATGTCTTGGCATTAAAAGCTTTCTTTTTGGAATGGGTACACCCAAATTTTCAGATTTTTCAGATGTTCTAGAATTTTGTAAAGCATTAATAAATACAGACTTGCCATTTCACTCTACAAATATGCACCCACTTTCAAACGTACCAGTTTGTGTGTTTCCACATAGAAGAAATCAAAGATGCTGCCTCTTCACCTTTTCAATTTCACATTTACAGTCAAAGCCAAAATACCAATATATAGTAAGAAATTCTAGTTTTCCATAAGTAATTATATAATTCCTTAGATAACAAAATCACAGAATATTTTTGAAGTTGTAAACTGAAGCCTTTCCTTTCTTGGCTTGGGGTCTTATTTGTGATATTTGAGGTAAAATGACTGGGATAATATGTTAATATGACCAAGCAGCATGGAAGGGGGTTTTCCCCCCCCCCCCCNCAAAGGTTTCTTTTACACTACTCATAATGCAAGGCATTTTTTCTTTTGGAGATTACACAAACGGGATAAAATAGGACCCAGCTGACACCTGTAAGCTTTTAAGATGTTGAACTGAGGTACTGTGCCAACTTTTAATGCTACACGGATTGTATAGGAAACAAGATAAGAAATCCATCTCTCGAGCTGATTTAAGGTAGAACAGGTGTGACTTACAGTTGGCAGCCTCTGTATCAGCACTTACACTGCTTCAGATGCAATTAATTCATATTTCAAACAAGGACGTAACTCTAAAGACTATTTGATGAGAAGGAAAGCAACTAGTAAAATTAGGCATGAAACGCATCTATACCAGCAGCAGGCTTTACAGCCTTTGGCACCACTTGCTTGAAAGCGTGTAAGAGTGTATTATTGTATACAGATGCCTGAGGCTAATGCAGACGCTGATCACTATGCTGTATTAAAATCTCATACCTTGCAGCCTTCACATGTGATGACTCCATAGTGTATTCCAGAGGACTTATCACCACAAATTTTACATGGTATCACTTCAATTTGCGCTGAAAAAGAAATCAAGACAGATATTTTGAGTACATAACTCTATTTCATTTTTTTCATTCTAAAATAAAGATATTAAAAACTAGAGCTGGACAGCAGATAACCTGTTCGTCCCCCTGACAGTATGAAATGGCTTTGTTTTGCACTGTGTGTTTCTGAATGCTTTGATTTGGCAAATTTTAATCGCTTCACTTTATGCAGTTTCTACCATACCCCACAAAAGTCTTCAACAATTCAAGCTATCTCACAATTAGCAAGTTTTTCCTCATATTTTCCTTTTTTTGGTTTTACTTGTTAATTTCATCATCATTATTGCTGATGACAGTCATTAGGGGTTCTAAATAATTATCTAGATTGTTCTTGCATACACATATCAAATATTCACGACTTTTCATTTTTCTGAGGTAGAATTACATGGTATATTTTGATGCATTTTTCAAAGCATGAGAAGTGATAAAGTTTTCACATCTGACAGTCGGATCGAGTGCATTTGCCAACAACAACAAGCTGTGTGGCAAGGTAGACATGTTGGAGGGGAACGGTTGCCATCCAGAAGCACCTGGACAGGCTGAAGGGGTGGGCCCATACCAACCTCATGAAGTTCAACATGGCCAAGTGCAAGGTTCTTCATCTGGGTCAGGGCAATCCCAAGCACAAATACAGGCTGGGCGGAAAATGGATAGAGAGCAGCCCTGAGGAGAAGGACTTTGGGGTGCTGATTGATGAGCAGCTCAACATGAGCCAGCAATGCGCGACTGCAGCCCAGAAAGCCAACCATATCCTGGGCTGCATCAGAAGAAGTGTGGCCAGCAGGGCGAGAGAGGTGATTCTGCCCCTCTACTCTGCTGTGGTGAGACTCCACCTGCACTACTGCATCCAGCTCTGGAGTCCTCAACATAGGAAAGACACGGACCTGTTGGAGCAGGTCCAGAGGAGGGCCATGAAGATGATCCGAGAGCTGGAGCACCTCTCCTATTAGGACAGGCTAAGAGAGTTGGGGTTGTTCAGCCTGGAGAGCAAAAGGCTCTGGGGAGACCTTATAGGAGCCTTCCAGTATGTAAAGGAGGCCTACAGAAAAGATGAAGAGGGACTTTTTACTTGGGCATTTAGTGATAGGACAAGCGGGAATGGCTTTAAACTGGAAAAGGGGAGATTTAGATTAGATATTAGGAAGGATTTTTTCACTGTGAGGGTGGCAAGACACTGGAACAGGTTGCCAAGAGAAGTTGTGGATGTCCCACCCCTGGACGTGTTTAGGGCCAGGCTGGATGGGGCTTTGAGCAACCTGTTCTAGTGGGAGGTGTCCCTGCCCATGGCAGGGGGGTTGGAACTTGATGATCTTCAAGGTCCCTTCCAACCTAAACCATTCCATGGTTCTATGATCCTTCAGATTATGGCTTCAAAACAGAAAAAGATACCAATCCCACTGGCAGAGATAGGCTTGCAAATGATTCCTTAACCTCTCCTTCTCTTCAAGCTATTTATTTCAGCACCAGGTCATATACAGGCAAGGTCTACAGACTGAGTTTAAGTAGCCAATGGCTGTATGCTGGGAAAGGCAGGTACTATCTGAAAATGTTTGAATATGGATATGCTTCAGATCCTTTTATAAATATAATGGCCATTTGATTCAGAGAAGCAAAACATATTTCACGATCTTCCACATATTTTTTTTTTGCTAACATAGCTGTTTACTTCCCTCAACTACTTTGAATTCAGTTTATGTTTCCTTTGATGATGTTGTAAGAATGCATACTCTGAAAGGTAAAGAAGGATTGTGCCTTTATTCTGGTCAGATGTGTTGAGAAGAAGTGGAAAACCTATTTTCTTTCCCTTTCATTTGTTTTTCTATGTGGGATGCATGTCTCCTTGCAATTCTCCTGCCTCTTGGAAGCAGCATCATACTTGGTAAGGATCAGTACTCCTGGTAGATGTCTTTCCCCCCTGCTCAGGGCAAAAATAGCAGCAGTTCTCTGCAACACAAGTCACTCATTAAATCCTTGGGTAGCAAAGCTGAGAGCTTGTGTACTAGGGCTACCCTACGCACAAGGATTGCTAACTGTTAGTACTTGGATTGGGAGTACTGGGGGAACAAAATGTACAAACAAAATGGATTGGGAGACAGGGAAACAGGTTTATTGTCCAGATGCTCGTCCTAAGAAAAGCATTCCATTTCAAACCTGGGGGCAGTTTGAAAGGTTATAAATGCTGCAAAAATGTACTTAAAAATGACTGCACAATATAAGCTAAGCACTAAGCCTGCTTGTACAGTGGATGCTGTGACAATGTAATGACATAGTCTGGATTTTGCCCCGTTTCTACCTATGGCTATCATTTAGCACTCTTAGCAGAAGCCAAGAGTTACCTTGCTACTACTGTGTGGTTAAACCAGGCTCAGAACCGTGTCTCACTGAGGCACCACACTTCCCATTGAAGGATGCATGGCATCCCCTACTCCCCTAGCCCCCTACATAGGGCAAAGGCTCACCAAGGCAAACTCCACAAGGTGAATGCTAGCAGAACCCTCTTCTCTGGAAAGTTAAGTAACAGTTCCCTTGGGACTCCATACCCCAAAATGCACCAGGGAAGAGGGACGTTCACGGATGGCTAAAGAAACTTTATTTCCCCACTATGAGCTCAGTTTCCTAAGATGCTGTCTCTGATCAAGCACATTTTTAGGCAATGCTTAGGGAAACAAACCAGTTTTTAAACCGCTCCTAATCCAGAATGGATAGAATTTGTTTTATTGTATGTTCTGGATAGAGACAGCCCAGAAACAAAATCTTGCCTGTCTTTGTACTTGAGAAAGTTCATATTTAGAAATAAAATTTCCTATGTCATCCACAATTTTTGGGTTAGCTTCTGTACCCTGTTTCGTTTTCATGAACTAGGTGGTGGTAGTTGCTTTCTCTTCTTAAGCTACTAATACCCATTAGCTATCCTGACATGACAGACGCATAAAAAAGAAGGCAATTCCTTACAGAAAAGCATCTGTGGTTTCTTGGCAATTTTGCCAGGTTGATCCTGCTCAGAAATTCCTATACCTTATCCCCATTGAGTTAATTAAAACATTTAAACATGCACCTCCAGGTACTGCTGTTTGAGAGGCTAGTTTGAGTAATTGCTCACAGGTCTCTGCTTAGAGACATGTGGAGGGAGCCAGGCTCAGCTCTGGGACCACAGGCTGCTTTATGTTGACAAGCCTCAAAGACATACGTCAATGTTAGAGGCAGGAACTACAGTGGGAATGTGAGGAGATCTTCAGGAAAAGACAAGACAAAGGAAGAAAAAAGAAAACCCAAACAATATGAAGGTACTTTTAATGTGACCTGCATATGCAGTTTGTAACTGCAACAGGAGCAGAGACAAAAGAATTGATCCTGTGACACTCGTTGCATTTAGCACAGTACTCGTTACTGTGAGCAATCAATAATTCCATGTATGACTTGCAATTATAAGCACTATGTTCATGGTAAATATTTGCGGACCAGGTCACTAAATGCTGAGGCTCTGGATTTCAATTAATATGGAATAAATACTTTAGACTTGCAACTCATCAGTTAATTCAAACCCTTATTCAAAACTAACCATTCTATAAATTAGTAAATACAGGATGTCTAGGAAATTGCTACCGTGGCTCCTTAGAGAGCTAACAGAAAAGGCAGCATCTTTAGGACACAGAAGGCGTTTGAAGAAGTTTGGAAAAGTGGACTCTGCTACTGTCTCCAAGGCATTTCTTTTTGTTCATAAGACAGCAGAACAATTTAAGGATTCGTAACAGAAAACTTGAATCATTAATTGTACAGGCCAGATGAAAAAGAAGCCACTGTATTCCCAGAAACCTCTTGAATTACTGTAATTAACACCCAGTGTACCAGGTTTCTTTTGCAGATTTAATGATTGTCAAAGGCTACTACACCTTTTTCACATTGTATCTTTGTTCAGCCACCTATAATTTTATGTTGTTTTTCTTCTTCCCTTCTCCTCTTAGACCAACAAACAGTTTAGGGACCTGTATATCCTACCTCTCTTTATAGCTATTATAAAACAAGCAGCTTGCTTCTGAATTCCTTACATGTATAAAGTGCATTAGTTCAGTACCTCTTCCTGAAGACTGAGGCAAAAATGTAACGAAATAGTAATAGTGGAGTTGCCACAATGATAACTTTCAGCAGCACAGGAATAGAACTTGTTTTCTTCCAAAGTAGTAAACATGAGGAAGGAATAAGAGCAAAACTACTTATCTCCACTTTTAAAGTCCTCCCACTTGCCTTCTCACCCACCAACTTTAATAACGCAAATAAGAACAATGGCTCCTGCCTCTTTTCAAACAATAACACTGGTCTCAACTGTCCATTTGTCCAATTTTTCAACACGCACGTTCAATTTTCATCCTGTCTGGAGCTGTATCGCTCGATAGAAGCCTGCAAAACCACCATCACCCCGATGTCTAACAAAATGTTTATAATGTTTGGATACACACTGCATTGTGATTGCTCCTTATGACCAACTGTAGCTTCTCTCATCAGTACCAGAGGCTCATCCCATCTCTCTGTGGTATTCGTCTCTTGCTTTATACTTAAGTGTAAAGCTCTTTGGGGCTGGGAACTGCTGCTAGTTTTCTGTGGCACCCTACAAATTAGAATGTTGCAATGGAAATTAATTAATTCTACATGACTAGTAATAATAATCCACAGATGCTGGGTTTACCACCTGGAACCTAATTCATTCTCTCAGGATAAAAGGACAAAGGGTAGAATTCTATGAAGGATGCAAATACAAAATCATCTCACATATTTGAAATGAAAACTTGGGTAAAAACAAATATGTACTTAAAACCATCTTCAAACCAAGCATTAACTATTTTCTGAAATGCTGCCCCAAGAGAAATAAAAATGTAGACGAAGCTGCTTTCTTTCTCTTTTTTTTTTTTACCAGCCAAAAATTTACTGACAGGCACAAAATTCATTATCCTAAAAGTAGGGCAATAATCAGGTTTCAAGAATTGCTATATTGGTGAAATTAAGAATAAATCTGGAAGGAGATACACAGTTAATTTGCTATAAAGATAAGAGTCAACAAGGCAGCTAATGTGTCCGTTGTGTATTTGTGAGGGCTGCCACTCACATGCATATGTTGTCTAACGAGAAAAAAGCAAAGCTCATGTTTTATATAATCTCAATTTAACATCTGAGGAACTTAATCCGGGAGAGACAGGACTATAATCTCCCAGACCTGTAGCTTTGGTTCCAAGGGGAAAAAAGACTCAAGCTTTCAATATTTAGTTCTTGATCAAAAGAGGATACTAAAGCATGCTGGGCATGAACTTTGAAGAGCAAGTCCTCTCTCTAATTTGTTGATCCAGGAGGGATTGCACTTGGAAACATCAAGGCTAATCAGAGAACCGATAGCAAAAAAAAGCAACTCCTTCACCTTCCAAGAATTCCCATCATCCTTAAGCAAAATGCGAGCAGATTGGCCCAGTTCACTTTCATGTTTGTATCCCTAAGTGATTTCAAATTAAGTATATTCAGCATTTTTATCTAGTTGCCAACTCCGCTTTTTTTATCCTGACCTCTGTGAGTAAGACAGGTTTTTTTCTTTGCAGGTTACCATCAGTAGAAGTTGCCGCTATAAGTTAGGCTGCCAACTAGATCTTGGTATCCCCTTTGCCACTGGATTAGGTATTCTGTGGCTTCACAGCAAGACTTCAGGTGCTTTGCATTTGTATTTAATAATCTGAAAATACACAGCTGAGGATACTAGTTATGTTTTCAGCCTGCGTCATACCTCATGCAGTGAGAGCTACATAGTTAGTAATATCTCAGCAAGATAATTAGTGCCAGCTAATGTTAATTAATGTGTCTGTAGATACATTTGCTGTCAGCCATACCCCAAATGAGCCATTACAGTAAGCAGATATGATGGAATTCACCCAGGAAAATAAGGTTTTCAGAAAATCTTAGCATTTTTGCACAGTGATACGCACAAGTCTGACTGTGAGTCTGGACCCTGGACTTTGTTAGAGCTAGGGAGACTGTCAGGTCCACTCTGCCCAGGGCGCTCTCTGCATGTGCAGCAAGGCTGATGATTCCCAAATATGCCAGTACTACAGCTCATGTGCAGAGACGTACAAATTTCCCAGAAGCAGAAGTTCTTTTACATCTATATGTCTTACTAGGCACACACAGTAGATTTGATCTGTACATGATCTGTAAAAACTTGTCATGAATTTCAAGGTAAGTGGTAGTCCTGGAAGTTGGCTATTGAGAAATCTGATAGACCTTTGCTCGAAATAGACGAGGAGTGATAGATTACTGCTAAAAAGATTGTTTTTCCCATAAATCCACGCAATTGTCAGGTCTGATTTCTTTCGTAGTGTTGCACTCTTAGCTGAAGTTTTTTAGTTTATAATCAATGTCACTTGGAAGGTTTTTTGGTGACATATTTTCTTTTCCCCTTCCTCTTTTATGATTTTCCAGTGGAAAAAAAAAAAGAAAAGAAAGAAAGAAGAAGCACTGAATTGTACATCAACTCTTCTTACAGATCAACTTTGACCTTTATTGCATGGCTATTCTAAAGACTATTGGAAAAGAACCTTTTAAAACCTCAAGATTTTTTGATGAAAAAAGAAATCTTTATGTAGTTACCCTGTGCATCCTTATTGTGCACATTAAAAAATTATTTTTTAAAAGAAAAGGTAAGATCAAACCTTAGAAATATGCACAACAATGTCTATAGACTGATGAAAAGTTTCAAAATTGAATGCTATATATTAGCCCTTTTGCAGGTTTTGCATATGAAAGAAATATGTTTATATCTGCACTGTAGAAATACACTTTGGAAGACTTTTTATATCTGTTTCATGGCCATAATAATGTTTACAGACCACTGTTAAATGCTTTGAAATAGATAGATGAAGTAATATGAATTCAAATGATTATGGCTGCTCCAGAGCTAAAGGTAATCTCCAAACTGCTCATATTATCTATCTTTTTGTATCGTATTTTTACATGCTAATTTTGGAAAATATCTGGAAAGAATGATACACACATAATACTTGCCTTTACATTCAGCAGAGAAGGTGAAATTATTGGGAAAAAAAATAGCTCAGTAGAACAACCTTTTCCCATCACAATAAGAACAGAAATAAGCAAAAACGTGTTTGTTCAAATGCCCTTTCTTTCCTTTCCTGAGTATAACTACAATGGATCTAGCAGTGTTATTTAACAATTTAGGCATAGTAAAACGTTGCTATGCTTGTGATGGTCCAAGGATATAGATAAGATGAGATTGTCAGATAAAAGTTATATCTTTTATTAGGCCAAGGGAGACATTCTTTTAAAAAGGAATGCTTTTGGACCCCTAGCTTTTTATCACACCTTAGATGGGAGCAAAGGACTTCAAGCTTAAAACAGGCTAAGGATAATTGCTCAAAGCTGAATTTCATTATGCTAATCAATTAGAAAAGCTGCAAGATTTGCAAGGTTAGATGATTCTCTGTGGAGCAAAGGTAGTTGTGAGCAAGAGAACCCTAAGAGTCTTAAGACCAGTAACATGATGTTGTGAGACAATTGATATATACTTATTTTGGATTACCAGTCTTTTTTTTTTTTTTTTTCTGCAGAAGTAATGATTTTAATGAGTCAAAACCATTTGTGAATTAACAGAAAATCTGGATTTCCATGGGGTTATTACAAGACAGCGGTGGTGATGCTGTTTCCTGGAGTCCAAATAAAAGCTGTGCAGCTTTTTTGCCAAGAATGGCAGCCCAACACTCAATGAAACACTGAAAGGTTAGGAAGTTGCCAAAGGCACAGAAATTGCTACCTAGCTGCTTGTTTGTTTTCTTTATTTTGGACAAGACAGATTGGTTGAAGTGCATAAGTAGCACAGGTGTCAAAGGCTGTCCCAGACTTTTGTAGGATGGTTCACTGGCAGGGAAGGCAGCAGAAGAGAAGAAGAACTGCCTGTATCCTCTGCAGGGAAGTGATGGTTAACACAGACAAGTACAGCCCAGTGTCCAGGCCGAAAAAGCTGAAAATCAGCTCCCTTGTCAGAAGCTCTGGGTCAAAGCTTGACCCTTAGAAGGCAGTACTCAGAGAGGTCAGAAAGGGTCAAAGGATCAGTGAACTTTGACAACTAACCTAGCACTCTGTAAATCTGTACAGAAGCATTTTCATTGCCTCTCAACATGTGCTTCGCTATAACAATCTATGGACTCTTTTCCCTGGTAACTCATATGCATGGAAATTATGTGTGTAACTTCAAAGGGTGGTGCTACAGTAAAACAAGTTACCACACAACAAAAACAGGTTGCCAGACTGAAGATTTAGGCTCCATAGGGGAGTTCAGAAATATTTAATTAAATTCTCAAAGTCTTATCCTGGGCCCCATAAAGAGCACAGATACTTGCCTTATTCACAGGGAAAGATTTAAGTGTATAATAAATGCAGAATTATTACTGTACAGTTTCTACTTCCCTCAAAGACTCAAGCAATGGTTCTGCTGATACTGCACACTTTCCCTGAAGAGATTATTACGGTAATCCCAAATATTATACTACCCAAGCTATCTTATGGTTGAGCTCATCAGATCCAATGTTCTGCAAATAATCTCTAGCAGCTTTAGCTAGTGTTTATTATATAAGCTGGTCAGGATGGCTATTTGAGCAGCGGTGACCATGTTTTCTACGCAATTCTCTATACAGTAAATGTGCACTTGCTCAAAAAATAGCAGCCTATACAGAAAAATACGTTGCACACGCGTGCATAAATGAGAAGTATATGAGAAGTATACTTAGTATTTACTCTGCCAACTTATTTGTCATAATTTGCGGGTGTTTCACTTACATGGTTTACAATATAGGAGGCATTTCGCAGGACAAGTTCTCTTCCCTCCATACTAGTCTTTACTCAGAAAGCTACTCAGGGTGTGCCCAGTGTTTCTGAATTACTCTTTCCTGACAGACAACAATCCATGGCTATTTTTTTTTTTCCTCTTCTGGATAAATGAACTAATGAACTTTGCAAATGAAGAGCCCAGATAGCATTATAAACATTTATAATCCGTTCTGCCTGTTGAGAGCTGGCTGAAATTGTCATACAGTACTCAGCATCTTAGTGGGAACTCTTTATGCTGGAGATGCAGAGATGACTGCTGTACAGTTACAAAGCCTCGTAGCACAAAATCAGATATTGCAGGAAGAGGGTCTGAAGACTTTCTGTTTTCAAGGCTGTGGGATCCCACATGACCTTATCTTTCCTCACATCCACCCAGTGTTACTGCTTGCTGGAGTGGGGTGGAAATGAACTTAAAACTTACTTCAGCTTGCAGTGGAAGGAAGGTGTAGTGTTTATTCTCAGCTCTGTCTGTGGCAGCAACCTCTTCAGCTCTTTGGTACTGGACTGCAGCTGCACCACACTCACAATCCTCGCATTCCCCTCCCCCCCTCCGTTTCTGTTGGTTTTTTTGAACGTCCCTGGTTTCCTATACTTCCAGTACACTCAAAGCCATGCAAAATCATCACGGGAAATGAGGACCATTGCACAGTTCAGGTCTCCATGCAGAACCAGCTGACACTCAGCAATTTGAGTATTCATGACTCAGTCGCCACTAAACAGAGCCTGAAGCCAGCCTCTGTATAACCAGAGACTTCAAGTATAATCCTATTTAACTCCTCTTCTACAACTGTTTATTTTCTGAACTGCTTCTCAAGCACTTCTCAAGATAAAGGGAAGAAAGGCTGCACCAACATCTGGGATGGACATCCATAAGAGACAGGAACATCATGTGGGATGGGTGTTAGTAGTGCAATATTACAGTGCACTGTGAATGCTTAAGGGTCTAGGAGGTTTGTTCAATCTGAGGATACACACAAAATAGAGTTGCGGGACCTACAAAGAATGTAATTTCAGAGAAAGTAATAACTGGGCCAGAACCTTGTTCTATTGTCCCACATCCCAAGTATTTTTTTTTTTTTTCAGTATTTTTAATTCATGCAAAAGTTGTCTGCAGATTATGAAACACTCAGAGAGTTTAAAATGTTTTCTTCTTTTGGAAACATATACAATAACAGAGAATAATCAAACCATCTAAATCTTTATTTCTGAAAACAAGTAAGAACAAGCTAGAAATATATACAATTAAAAATATGATAAAAACATCACTAAGCGATACTTAGAAAGGAAAAGTACTTTGCCTTCATATAAGTAAGTGAGCTCACAATTCAAATAAGTGGATATTTATGTTTTATATTCTTCCATTTCTGTGGAAATCCATACTGATTTTTATTGAGATCTCAGTATGTTCTACTTTTTATAAACAAAATATTGGAAGTGAAAAGAAGGGAGGTTGAGATTTGAAAAAGTCCAAACTTATTATATACCCAACAGGAATAAGTAGTTCCACTTTTAAGATTTTGTAGTAAAAAGCAATGTTTAAAATGTCAGCCTTAGGAGGAAAAAAAAGCATTTCAAAGTTCAGAAATCACTAAATATGGTAGTATGCATAAAAGGTCTAACAATTTTGTATCCTCTGCGCACTTTTAAAAAACAAATTTGTTTTTCTTTTGTAACCATTGTTACAGTTACCTTATACACTGCCTCTCAGGATACTGTATCCAAATACAGTGTTTGACTTTACAAGTTATGAAAATGTGACTTAAAATGACTTAAAGGCAATTTAAAAGCATACTCAGTGGTTACTAATGGCTTTCGCAGCTTTGAAAAACGTAATTTTTAAACTTTTCTCTCTCTTTTACACATATTCATTTATAGGGAAGATACAGAAAAAGACTCTCACATCTAACAATCGTGTAACAAGGATATGTTTCATATAGTAAGTATTCTACTTTGGAAATCACATATAAAATAAAATGTTTCTTTTGCTTTATCAATTAGCCCAATACCTTATTCATCAAACTAACATAGCTGATTGCATATACCACATCACTGTTGTTAGCGAAACACCTCTATATTTATTTGAATATGCATGCCTGCAAGATTGTTTAAACATTTAATTACATTAAGTGATCATATCCTCAATTTCCCCCAAATATTACACCCCCAGTATGAAATTTTATAGTTGTATCACTTACTGTAGCAAGCAAATGTCACAACAGTTACATTTCTGGAAATTAAGTCCTGGGAGGTTTCTTTTATCTGATGGTGGATATTAAGCACAAAAGGTAGACCAGCACTAACCAGTGAAGTATATACATTGAGTCATCCGAACATGGACATTTAACTACAGAAAAGCCAAAGGACTTTCAGGAAGTCCTGCACACAGAATGTCAAACACTACAGAGTGTGGACCATGAACAAAGGTGCGGGAATGGCGTAACAGGGGAGTACAAAGTGTTATTTTGCACACTGATAAGTAAAATTCGTGTCAACATCCCTGCTTCCCCCCCCCCGCCCCCCAATCTTCAACACTCCTATTCCATGGAACGTTTATCATTCCAGGAATCTCTGTAAATCTGTTTGTCCATTACAATTAAAAATGCTCAATTATACTGTTTTCTGACTGCTTTATGCAAGATGTCTTCAGGAAAATTTCAGCTGATTTGACTATTACAATCATATACTTTGATTAACAATACTTTGGTGAACCACAGGGCATGATGCAACTTGAAAACTCAAAGTATTTTAGTAAGCTAAATATATTGTATATTTGCAGTCCTGATAAACCACTAATTAATGCAGCTTTTAATGTTAAATGTTCTACAGCTTAAAGCTTCTTGCTAAAATAGCTAACTGTAAAGCTCAAGGAAAAGTTGAGAGGGAAGAATACATAAGCATAGTTTATATCTTTATTTTTGTTAATGAGCATGATTCAGTAGCAAAAGCCTTCTTAAAAATGGGGGTTGCTTTTTTTTGCTTTTTTTTTTCCTTCTTTTTTTTTTCTTTTTCCTGCTAAGGCAGAAAATCATCAAGCTGGCTGCCCAAGGGAAAAAAGGGATGGGGAAATGTGTTTCTGTGGGTACAGATTTTGGTTCCGAGTCGCACTAAGTAAATTTGGAGTAATTCAACACACTTAAGTAGAATTATAGCAGTGCAGCAAAAAAGACGACCTAGCTTGCATTGTCTGACACTTTATGTAACTGCCATCACAGTCAATGGAATAATTTCCTATCCACTTTGCTGGATCACTTTCCTTACGATACCATCCCCTGCACATTAGGTACAATATAACTCCTACAAGGCAAAATGACAAGAGACATAGGCAACAACAAACAAGTAATAAAAGTGATTTCAGTCTGAAACAACTCTGAAATCCTTCTGATGTACCCTTCTTTGAGATTTTTGAATTTGTTCATATTTTTGATCATCACTATGGATTTCCACTTTTGCACATTTTTATTTAAAATCTTTGCCCCATCTTTTGAAAAGCAATCAAATCAGCTGGAGATATTCTTGGATTTGCATCTGTTGCTGTCTGAATAATGTTATACTTCCCAACTGTCTACTTACCAATTTAATCTGCCATCTTTTAACACAGTAGGAAGAACTAATCTTTAGTAAAACTCCAAGTGCAGTTGTCTCAAGAATAGATTTGGTATAGCACAATTAATATTTCCCTATTTAGTCTTCATTGGAATACCTTACATTTTTAAGGAAGTGAAGAAGAAAAATGTTTCAACTCACCAGTTGCATCAGTTTTTATTCTGGGTTGAATATCACACATTTTGTCGTAAATAAATAAAACTCCTAGGAGCAGAACAGTATTCTTCCTACCCTACTTATTCACAGTTACACCTGTGCTGTTGCAAAAGTGGAGTCTTAACAGACTGCATTAACAAGATTAAATGGAAGAAGTGATAAAGGCATAGACTGTTCCATTTCGTTAGGGAAGGGAGGAAGACTGCTGGAGGAACTAAGTAACAAAACAACATTTTCTTTTGATACTATCTTCATGTAGAATGCATTTCTTATTACAGCCCAGTCATTTAAATATAATGCTTCTTTTCTGTAAATTCTGAAAATAAATCTCAGCTTTCCTTTACCATCAGTTGTTTTTGTTTCAGACATATATAAGAAATGGAGGATTAGAATGGCAGACGTAAGATGCCAAATTATTACAGATAAAATACTCGTCTTGTGAAATAACACCTATATCCTACCTACCTGCATCCAGAGCTGAAAAGTTAATTTGTTTACAGTGTTTTTACACTCCATGTGACAGACCTGACTGAACTGCCCCTGTTGGACACCCATTGCATTAAAGGAATATCAACTGAATCCCAATTGCCCTTAGTTGCCAGGGGGAACTTAGGGGTAAGCTCTCGCTATGAATCACTAACAGAGTTGCTCAGAGCCTGGAACTACTATTTTTTTTTTTTTCCTAGACTCCCACATTGGCTAGAATCGCATCCTGGTTCACAGGTTATACTCGCAAGGGCGTGCAGTGGCTGTCATGCACTGAGCATGGTATAGACAAACACAAAGAACTGCGAACTTTACGCAGGCTTTCTGTCAAAACCAAACCACAGCAAAACAAGACATAAGAAGAGAGCACTTTTACAAGACAGCTGATACATTAAATACAGTGCCTCTCACTAATTCACTTTTCCCTTGGGAGAATCCTTGTGGGTTTTCTGTGCTTGGAAAGAATTCCCCTCACCTCCCCGTTACGCGTTCCCAGGCTTTTTTGCTGGAAGAGCTCTGCAAGGTTACTTCATTTCCAGGTAACCTTTCCTTGTTAAACCACTTTCTCATGTCCTACCCTTTTCCATAAAGTACTTGTTGGAATAAGAGATGATTCAGATTTTAACAGTTCTGTCCTGCTAACTCTGCATATTCATTCCCTTGGAATTTGTGCCAAAGACAAAACAGAGAGGACTTCATTTTTGAGATTCAATAAGCCTGGAACATACAGAAGACTGCTAATCCTACATACTATTAAAAAAAAGATGTTCAAAATTGCTGCCATCTCAGCCACTTTGCTTTGAATGCTTGTTCTGGTTAGATACAACAGTTGAGAAATTTAAAAAAAAAAAGAAACCAACGCATCGGGAAATATTAGGGGAGAGTTCCAAAGTTTATGAAAATAAGGAGAATTATTGAAGATTAGGAAAAGTACAGAAAACAAACAAATACATGAGCTGAGAATAGGCAGCCTGAAAAAATATTTTTCCAATAACAAGGAAAACATTATTTGAAGGGTAATAAGAAACAGGATGAGTTAATTACTTATAATAACTCATTTAAATCTGCATAAACATTACACAGCTATTTTTTTCATGACTGTTCCTAGAACCAGTCACGTAGGCTACATGTGATGCTGTGGGATTATAATCTTAAATAAGGTCCCAAACTTTTGGCCCGCTGCATTTCAGATGAATAAAACTCCCTGGCTTGCTAAAAGAATAGGAATTGCCCTCTCTCTATTATTTCATAAAGGGAAGCCTTTGATGTTATGGGGCATAATTTTTCTTGACTGGATAAATAATTGGTGTATAATTTTCCTCCTGTTGCAACAGCATTTCATTCTGCTGAAGTAGTGATTGCCTAACAAGATTTTTAAGTCTCACTGTTTCATAATATATTACAGTTCCCTATTAGACACACCACTTTCCTCTCAGATAAAAAACATGGATCAAAGAAATGGCCAAAAGAAATGAACAACATTTAAGGGTTCTTTTTCCCTTTTCTTGCTCTCTAATTTGTGTAACTGAAAATTAGTTCTGCATGAGTCAGAAAGAAATCAATAGATTGTTGCCAAATATTACAGACCCTTCTGATGCAGGAATTAGTATCAAACTGGTACTGAGCAACGATTCCAGGCACTGTGGCTTTCAAATCGAGAATTATCACTCGACTAGCAGCCTAATAAATCACCCTGTATGTCCTGTCAGGCATGTTCTACCTCTACAGGCATCAGGGCAGGCAGAATTTGGACGCAGAAGTCTTAGGCAATGCTTGTGTTATGTAATAACTCAGTTGCAGAAGAAAATGGTGATATCTAAATTCTTACAAAAATATAATGATACGACGTAGTTTTTGATGCTAAGTTCACATTTCTAGAAATGTAATTCACTGACTCTCAGGTGAAAAAAAAATGATATTGAGGAACAATTACAAGAGCTCAACAAATATAAAATGACAACTCCACTCATCTATAGCATAGAGTAAAGCAAGTTCTGACACCCACACATTACTAGCTGCCTTTTGACCAGGAAGCTGTCTTATGAGCTGGCTTAATAACCCGAACCAATGGACAATCTGAATAAAAGGGGTCATCATGCATTTAGCTTTCTTTTTAACTGTTTCAACACAAAGGGATCATAGAATAGTTTGGGTTGGAAGGGACCTTTAAAGGTCATCTAGTCCACCCCCCACCCCGCCCCGCAATGAGCATGAAAAGGTCCTATTTGCACATTCATGAAAAAATGTTGCCTGTGTTCGTTTCTGCCTGATGATGTTCAACAGAAAAGAGATTTTTTTTTAATATATCTTTTTTTAAGATCTAGAAAGGGAGGAACTTGACACCAATGAATGCTACGGAATATAGCCTTATAGCTTAATGTTCTGACAGTAAATTGTCTCATCAGTCTAATTTGCTTCACAGTTTATAGCATCTTATAACACACAGAGTGACAGGATTAAATATGGAAAAGAGAAATCTAAAACTTTATCCCAGTAATTTAAAAAGAATATAAACTATAAAAATTGTTGTACAGAAACTGACTATTTCACGACAGTAAAAAAAACCCCACAACCCAAACCCACCCTCCTGAAAGACAAAGGTATTAAAATTCAAAGAGGTAATCAATTGGATTTTACAGGTTTTTGTAGAAACTACAAATACTGGAGGACACGGTCTGCTGGAGCCATGTTGTGCACTTTGATAGCTCAGGGAGTCCTTCAGCTGTTGTGGGTAAAACTTGTTCTAGGTGATAGCTCTGGTAAAAATGGTTTGGCTAAAGCAAGGGCAATCTGGCCACCGCTGTAGAGACCAACAAATGTGGAGTTTACGAGGGAGGCACAGAGGGATTTACTTCCATCCAGCCACCGTGCTCTTGTTAAGAGCAGGCACCAGATGCATCCATAGGCAGGAATTCTTTTTCTCTTGCTGTTTTTATCAAAAAGAATCGAGCTGTCTGGGGAGTGAGGGGAATGAAAGAAATATGTGTGTGTGTGTGCGCGCGCGCTTCTGCGCGAGGGCAAGACTGTACTGGTTCAGAACCTCATTTGGTATGAACCGGTGCAAGGCTGCTGAATTCAGTGAAGCTGTGCCAAATTATATTAACTGCGGGTCAGGTCCTCTTCTCATTTACTCCTACATTGCACGACAGTTGAGAAATAAAGGAAAAGAGTGTTATTAAAGAGGCTGTATGTAACTGTATCTCTCTCCTCCTGAAGGCTGCATGTGGCACATCTCCCTGGTCTTAACTGCCAGAACTATAGGAAATTGAGCAGCAACTTCTAGGTTGTGGCCCTGCACTATTTCAAAGAAGATGCCTCTGTTCTTTCATTTTAGGAAGTAGGTATTGTCCTTGGGGAATGTGATGAGATGAACCTTGCTCTCTTTTGCTTTGTATATTCTTCAGCCATGCAAGCTCTGATCCACCTTGCAAATGTCCTTTTGGATGTTGGCCTTCCTCCCTTGTGGATGGATACAGAACAGAAAGAAAAGTCTTGCTGCATCCTGAAATCTTGTGATCTGTAAATCTAAGGCTCTGCAGCCCTGGGGACATTTCAACAATGTGAATCAAGTTCTATTCCACTTGCAGGCTAAAGATACAAAAATGGTGATGCTACCTCCCAGTTTAAAGTAAAAACAGTACAAATGTATCGAGAATCCAGGTGATTTAATCAGGGCTGCTACGTGTAGGGGCATCACAGCAAAAGGATTAGCACAAGAAATCGGTAGCAGGGCTTTCTGTCCGTTCTTTTTTTGTTCTTTTTTTTTTTTTTTNAATAACCCCACCAGACTGGGTGAAGAGGAGCCATGAAGGGGAGAGAGTATGCTCTAGAGGTCTATTAGTCCTCTGTGCAGTGCATTTTAAGTTCAAAGACTTCAGAAATGATAAGAGAGGCAAAACCTTTATGTGCAGAAAAGAAGGATCTTTGGAGAAACTTGTAACTTTAAGGTGACAGACTTCCTCTGTTGGTATGACCTCTAATGGCTTTGAAAAACACTGAATGAGTTTTAAGAACTAAGGACTAGATGGTTTTCCATAGAAAATTTGAATAAAGTCATGGACGTATAGGAAATAGTATCTTTGAACCAAACTGAAATTGCTGACCTCAGATTTTTAGCAGGTCTATTATTGTATTTCCCCGTGGAAACTTGCAGGATCCAGGTGACTTGTTCTGAGTGACTTTTTTGTCTCATCACTTCTTGTTTCATCTTCCAAGAAGTGAGACCCCTCTCAATAAAAAAGTCTTTTCCCTAAAATGAATGCTGCACCTCCTTGGCACATGTAAAGAGAAATTTATGGCTAAATCCATTCAGAAGTGAGTCAGGCATTTTAGACTTTTACAGTCCAGATGTTCACACACCACTTAATCAGACTATCAAAATTTTGCTCTAGGAAACCACTGATTTTCCAGAACAATTATCACGGTTTTCATGATTTCAAACCTCATATGTCACATGTCTCACAAGTCAATCTCCTGCTATTGGATTTTAGCATTGGAGCAAATTGTTTGTCATTGGCTATTGCCTGTGGAACTACTGATTATTTCCATAGGTCCATACCCATTTTCTAGTGTGACTGCAACTATCAGTACCAAGAAGATGTACCTAACAGGGCTCTTTTGGAAGCAGAGTGACCACCTGTAACAGCAGAGCAATTAGCCCCTACTACCTAGAGCTACCACCAAAATTCATATTAGGTTGGACATAAGCAGAGCACTCTCTCGCACCCTACCTTAAATATATAATAAATTGGAGCACTTCTGTATAAGAAGCTGACTCATTATGCATTCAGACACATTTCCAAAGATTTGAAGCATTGGACAGTCTCAGCCAACATGCTATGATCCAATCTTCATTGATTGTTGTCAAATTTATTGATATTTTTATTATGATTAAAGTAACCAGCAAACGTTCTCTTAATTGTGAGTCACCTCTTAGAAGTAGGAATACTTTGATTGATGCTTTCATGTTGAACCCATTGATCTATATTACTTGGTTTTTACTTGATAGTCTGAATATGAATTACATAGTTTGGCTATTTAAAAGTAGATTTATTTGCTTGCATAGGATAAATAGTTACATGCTCCAAATCTTGGCCATTTACAGATATGAATTTGTTATGATGGTTGCATAAAAAGCCTTACAGTCCTTCCTCCCATGAAGCAAAGCATAACTCCATATTTAAGTATATATGTTATTGCCCTTCCTTTGCCATTCACTGTGACTCTAATAAGCCTGTCAGCTGTTTGCCCTTATCTCTTCTTCCCCTAGACTGACATATCAGACTGATCTCCACCGTCCTCAGGATCCTGGGGGCTGATGGATATTATAAAGGAAGAGTCCAGACTTAGAAAAAAACTTACTCTGGTGGACTCTCACTGACCATACATGTATGAAAGCTTCACAAGGAAGCTGCCAGTTAAACTGCCATACAAACATGGGGTGCGGAGAGGGAAAATAAGATGTTACCATATTTTGTGGCTTTGTTATTGAGGTTCAATAAACCTGACAAGAATCAAAGATTGTCTCCTTGTGGCTCTCCTAAGCTTATGAAGCCTCATTTTCTTGTCTAAGTCTTTGTGCCTCCACAATAAATTTCAGCTTTCTGGAGCAACAGAACCGTTGTCTCTGGAGAACCTGGTCTGACCTGTTAAGGAAAGTTGTGGTTTACACAGGCTTGTGTGTCACAAGAAAAGCAGAGAAAAATATAAGGTGGTATTTTGTTGCTTTTTTTTTTTCTTTAAGAATGAGCAAATTGCTCTCTGCATTTCTTTATCATCCAGAAGAACCAGCAACCCAAATATTCTTCTCCAGTTACTGAAGTGATCTGTGAAGAAGAGTAGCCCCTACATCTTGAAAGTGAAAAACCAAAGCAGAAGGATTTAAGCAACCTTGGTAGTTAAATAAACCATATTAAAAGGAAATATTTTCAACAGTTTTCTAGTGTTTAATGCAAGCCTTAATCTTCAATACTTCAAGCAAAGTATGAACTGAAACCTCTTGGTTTTACTCCCATAAACAACTGTGAGCGCACTCTGCTTGCTATAATGTAGTCCACTTTAAACTCTCTGGATTACACTCTATAACTACAATGTGCAATTGGAAACCTAATCAGATGGGACAATTTATCTGCCAATGACCACAAGCATCTTCAGTAAGTTAGTGAGGCCAGTGTAACTATGCATAGTTCAGTCCGAGACCTCTTTATTTCCACTTTAATTTAAGGACACAATAAAATGTCTCTGGCATCTCTGCATTTATGTATCAGTAAATGGTATTTGATTGGCAGCACTGCTGCTGCTGAACTGTGCTTGTATCATGTCCCTTCAGTCTGCCAAGCCCAAATATTGGAAACAGTGGGGTGAAACGACAAACACAGCAGAATTATTTCAGTGAGGATCTTGAACCTCTCATGAATTTGTGCTACATCCAGCTGCGGGGAGAATGAGGATTTTGTGTCTTACATTAAACTCGAATAAGCTTTCGCAAACGAGAACACTGCCTGCCATGCTATAAGGTCAGCCACAAAGAAAGCATCACTGCTGGGTTTCTAATCTTGAATCTCATGCTCATTAATAATACACAACAGAACATCAAACCTTTCTAAAACAACAAGCCCAGAACTTTGCTTTAATACCTCTGTCAGCACTTCTCCTTTGCACTCCTGAAGATGTGGATTGTGCTTTTGACAGAAAGAGAGAGTGCTTTTAAGTCACTCTTCTGAACGCTACCACAGGCTTCTGTTTCCAAGTGCAGCATGTGAATAATAGATGCAGAGGTCAACAAATTTCAAAATAATGAAAAAAATTAATTACTAACTAAAGATCATGTCTGTTGCAGGCGGAAGACGTGTAACTGAGGGCAAGCATGAACCACGCAAAGTACTGCGCTGCTATTTTAGCTATTGTGTTCAATAGGATCTCCAAGCGTAGGACAAAGCTTGTGGCACTGTCCTTGAAAGTCCTCCAGGAAGTCATGAAATGGAGCGGAGAGAAACCACAATCAGTATAACACCTTCATTAAGACTGATGACATGAAAAAGATATTAATCCACACTAAGATATGTTAGGGCCAGATCCAAAAAAACCCCAAAGAACAGAGGCTCCTAAGACTTTGGTGCTCAAATACCTATCTTTTGAGAGCAGTTTGAGTCAAATTGGTATTGGTAAACCTGTATGAAGTGCCTAAATGCTTCTACAGACAGTTCAATGATTTGCCATTGGATCTGACAGTTTCTGGACTGGTCACACACAAAAGCTGGAGAAGAAAAGAACATATCTTAGTTGCCTTAGGTAACCTATTAAGAGAGGTTTTAATTTTGAAAATTTATCTAATTTCCATCTCAACAGCAACTAACCAATAAAATTGTACTAGTGGCATCACAATATAGGGGAAGGAGTGAACGAGCTGTTCTGATACAACCATTAGATACACTAAATGTAAGCATCGGCTGACAGTGATGTTTTTGCCCCTCTGCCCGAAGTACCTGACTTTTTTTCTGGCAAGGCTTTCATGAAAATAGCTTTAACTTCATTACGGCTAAACGGAACACAACTTTCTCATCCTAGCTGTATAAAACAGGTGTTTTTTTTCCTTTCTTTTTTTTTCTTTTGTTAAAGATACAGGGTAAAGGAGAACCTGTTCGTAAGTCCATGCCTGGCCACATCTGAGACAAAGTACAATAGCTTGTAAGCCTCAAACAGCGGTACAGACCAAGAAATGCAAAAGACACACGGACAACGTTTTAGACACACAGAACTTTGGGGACATTTAGTTAATTAGGCAAATGTGCCTGGTGTACTAGGAGCAATGTGTCAGAACACTTTCACAAGATTCAGTGAGAGCCCTCAGTAAGAGCCCCTCACCCCTTTCAGCAATTGATAAAGCCTATCACCATCTATGGGATGAAAGGAAAGAGCAATATCAAATGAATCACAAGTACAGCTTCCTGCCACGCCAGTGAAATAATACATCCTTGTCAGAAGCCTTTCATACGGCCATTTTAAAAGAAATGAGAACAAGCTGTAAGGAGAGAAGAGACCACCAGTAGAACAGTGGTGTTACTGTAACTTTTTTATCACTGTCACACTGTTCTGTCATTAGGTTGGGTGTGCTTTTATGGCTTCCCCTTCCAGGAACCGCCAATGAATTTAGAGCAATGAAATATCAACCTTTACCATCTACCTCTTAGGTTCAAAAAAACCCCTCAAAATAAACAAAACTAGGGACAAAACCCTGATCCATTGTTAGTCAGCTTCATAAAATATAAAACCTACGGAAAGGGGATTCTGCTTTTCTAGGCCATAAAATATAAGCCTTCTTAGCTGGTATATTTTGACTGTTCTTGAAAACAATAACAGATATAACCTTTGATAAAGACATTGAAATGATTATATGCAAATTTGGTACCTCCTAATGAGATAGGAGAGCTGATGAAATCTAAGAATCTAGTAAGAAATGTACAATCAAAAATATGTTTCTTGGAATTTTTAATTCTGATACTTATCTAGACAAGACACATCTACTTGTCTAACTGAAAGTGAAAGATTTCCCACTCTGGGTGCTGAGACTGAGAACTTAATTTGCTTTAAAAAGTTAAATGAAAGGTACAGCAGAACAATCATATTTATCAAGGTTAAGTACTAAGCCTCTGTCTGTTGTATTCTTAAACACGGAACTACAGTCATATTACAGCTGTCAGAAATGGCATTGCTATTAAAAATGTTTTAATGGTACAGTATACTCAGGTCTGCTTATAATGACCTTTTCATCCATTTTTCTTCTCTCTACAAATGCTCTTTCTGAGGGGGGAAAAGTGTATATCATCTGCCCCTTTGCACAGTTCTCATGCATAATGCAATTACTATGATTTTCTGCACCTCAAAAGTGCAGCCATTTCCCATAACTACACAGACAGAAAGAAAATGACCCAAATTCAAATTACCGTACAGGAGACAGACCTTTCTAACATAGCTCTTATTACTTAAGATGACAGTGAATAACTACAGATAGCATTAGTATTTTCAATTCAGGTAGTTCTACATTCGATTATTAACCAGCCCTACCTGATGTTCCCTTGGACACTAATGACTTCTGATCACGTGACTCAGGAGATCTGAGAAAAACTGTAATATTGGTCCCACCGAGAATTACCTGCCTAGGTAAGGGGAAAACAATATGCCAAGGATATATGCCATAACTGCAGCCCATGTTAACATCCCCTTGTTCAGTGCAGCTTTAGCTGTTAGAGCCAAGAAGGCAAAAGAAACATAAAATCCTGCAGTATTTGGTGCTTTTCCTCTTATTCTTTTAGCAATTACTGCTAAGCAATCCCGGCATTCAGACACAAATGTTTTGCTTTGCAGAAAAATGCTGGAAAATCACTATTAAAAATGTCAGGGAAATTGTTATATCTGGTAAAAATCATAGACATTAAAAAAAGGAAAGAAAAGCAATTCAACGCAGATGTTTTCAATATGTCTACCTGAAACCTTTTATAACAGAGTTCTCTCTCCACATCATCGATCTAAAGCTTTAATTGGCAGACAGAAAACTCTGATGGGAAAATAATGGTCTTTTAAATACCTGGGAATGAAAAGCAAATTGAGTTAGCACAGTGTAAGAGGCAAGTAATTACATAATGTCAATCCTGTTTTATACAGTTCAGTCTTTAAACAGCATGCAAAGAAAAGACATGTCTGGGAGAAATATATGAATCTCCTTGCTTCAAGTGACTCATGTGCTCTTTTCCCAATAAGAAGTTAGGGCTATTATGTGTAACAGCAGGCTCTTTGCTTAAGGGTTGCTCAAATGTGGCTGCTGCTAACACTGTTAGTTTGTGACTATTTAAAATTTTCTCTCCCTCTTGTCAAATCCAAATGTCAGTCACTAGCTACGAGAGTACAAGTCTTCATTGGGCAAATTCCAAAATGATCCTCACTGCAGAAGAAATTTCTATTATCTCACAGAAAAAAAAAAAAACCAACACAAAAAGCAGACATAGGGTTAAAAGACTGATTGAAATCTCAAGAATATATACTATGCAACTGAATATTTTCATTGACATAATATTTAGTAATTTGCTGAAATGTAAGTAAATCACTGAAAAGAAACAAAAAAGGGGAGTTTTAGATGGCTCATGTCTCTGTTCTCCACTGATTCTGCACTTCTCAGTTTCCTGTATCTGCTGTGTTTGTACCATCACTTGTCCTTATGCCACATACATTGCTTCAGCAGGATTTCTCTTAACAGACTCAACATCAGAGAAGGCGTCTAGAAAAGGGGGCAAGAACTGACAGGAAGCCAGAACTCAATACCAGATGTCAGCTAATTTTTCTAAGCAAGATGGTCATGTGGTATTGTAAGGTTTCCAGGAAATATTACCTATTATTTTAACCTCGAGTATTTTGCATTTGCAAACTCTTATCTTAGATTGTTCCAGGTACGAGGATTACCCAACAGCAATCACTCATCTCTGTTCTATATAGGAAAGAGAAGATGATTCTGGTCCACAGTGGTATATTTACTTGAGCAAATTTTGATTATGTGTGAAGACATGATCTCAGAATCCTTTGCGTAAGTAACGCACCTAAATATATTCTCAATAGGATCACAGGCACTGAGCCGATAAAGAAGGAATTGAGAACAGCTATTACGATCATGATTTTCTTTTATTATAGGCCTCTACTGTTACTCCTAGCAGGGTGCATGCAATTAAATTATGGTGTGGTACTGGGTATCTCAAAAGATGATAACCTTTGACCGTTTGGCTTCCTCCAAAAAGGGATGGATTGCATGTTTCTCCAATTTAGGTCTATGGTGAATTTGAATCTTTTCTTCTGTCAAGGTGCTTACAGGCAGCTAGAGGACAATGTTTGGGTCTTCTTTTGCCTTTTCTTTCTCCTCTTTCTTACTGATTTCAGAACAAATGAATTCACCACTGTTACTTGCTGTTCAGTCTCCTTTCCCAAAAGCCATCTTAAGATGCCTTTCTGCTAACCTCCCAACTTTTTAACTACTCATCGTATGCTCAAATCCTACAGCCACCTCCTTTCCTGAAAGTTCTCATGGATTTTATACAGACATATATAAAAATATATTTCCCCTGCCTTCTCTCCAGTAGAAGTTAAATGCATTAATTCTTTCTTTCAAATTCCTCTTTCTTTTCTACAGCCAGAACAAAAAGATGGGAGACTCTCTCAGACTGCTTTGTTACTGCCACCTCTGACTCAATATACCATTTTGAAAGCAATTTTGAAAGTGGATGGTAGGTTTTTACCACCGTGATCGACTGACTGCCTATTCACCACTGTGCCAATGACTCATACTTGCTCACCTGCCCTGTACACTGGTCAGTCATTGCAAATATGCTACATCGCACGCTGGGATTATTCCTGCAATTCTTTTCAAACTTTTCAAATATTTCCACAAATTGCAATTCTTTTGTTGTTCACAGCAACTGACTGCAGTGTCACACTTCAGCTCTTGCCATGTGGAACTGTTACAGAAACAGTCCTTAATATATATTTTCAAACGCAATTTTTTGACATACAGGCCCTGGCCAGTCAGGAGAAAAATAACAACAGGCTACTGGAAGAGGTCAGAATTGCAAGGCCATTAGCATCCACCTACTGTGTTTTAGTAGAATTATAGAATGGTTTAGGTTGGAAGGGACCTTGAAGATCATTGAGTTCCAACCCCCCTGCCATAGGCAGGGACATCTTTCACTAGACCAGGTTGCTCAAAGCCCTGTCCAGCCTGGCCTTGAACACCTCCAGGGATGGAGCTTCCACAGCTTCTCTGGGCAACGTGTTCCAGTGTCTCACCATCCTCACAGTGAAAAAATTCTTTCTAATATCTATTCTAAATCTACCTTCTTCCAGTTTGGAGCCATTCCTCCTCATCTTATCACTACATGCCCTTGTGAAAAGTCTTTCCCCAGCTCTCCTGTAGGCCCCCTTTAGGTACTGGAAAGAGGTCAAAGTGTATTAAGAGTCAAAATGTATTAGAGACGCTCATGATAAAACCCCTAGAACAGAATTCCTTTAGACTCCAAAGATAATTTGTTTTGAATTAAAACTATTAATGAAAAACACATATAAATTGAGCAATAAAGACGTAAATGTCAAACGCCATGAAAGACAATTTTCACTGATCACCTGGCAGGTTGTATCTGTTACACAGACTTCATAAATGAAGAGTTAACTACGGATTTTGAACCAACAATCATGCTACGTTTGCTAATTATGCTTTTGTTGACCTTAAGTATCTAAAAGGGTTTATTTTTCAAAGCTAATACATAAGTTAAGCTTTCTCGTTACAGAAACTTCGAAACAATGTGAATCAATAAACTGAATAACTTTTCTAGAACCCAATTACATTTATGTAGTATTTAAGTAGTAGTTACTGACATATTCAGGAAAAATATCCTGACTGATGAGTAGCTGAAACTGTCATGTAATGACTCAAGATATTTCAGCTCCATAGGTCTCCAGAGATTTTGAGGTGTGTTGACGTATCGTAAGACATGTATATGTTTCTTCTGACAAAGACATTTGGACTGTAGGCAAACAAACATACACTAAGAGACTTCTGATGGCTGGAAAATCAGAATTGTTAAGCTGTGCATAACTCAAACAAAATGTCCATATTTTTTTTTTTCAGCCATTGATATCTCCTCCTTCTTTCAAAGAATTCTTTGAGCCTTGACTTTTGTCTCACAGACCAACCAATAAAAAACACACTGAATTCTTACTATTAACTTTTATTCCTGATGCTACTTCACTTTTTAATACTTAACTGTGCAGATGAAACAAAAAATTTGCAGTGCACAATAGTGTTTAAAAACCTCTTAGTAATCTTAGGATCTTCACTTTAAAAAGTGACATAAAGCTTTTGAAAGCCTGCAGAAGATCTACCTGTCATTTCAGTGGGCAGTGGTTAATGAAATCTTGGGAGTACCAAGTAGTTTTTGTTTTGGTGGTACAAACTAGTTTTGGTTTTGAGTACCAAAAGATACTTTAAAAATGATTTTTAAGAAATTGAGTAGACAAGCTTAACTCTTTTTGGAAGCTGATGACATTTCAAGCCTCAGTTTCCTGGATTACTTTTGAAAATGGCACCCAAAGCTTGAAGACCTTCATCACCTACCTGCTTGAAAACCATGCCTGTAGACACCTTTAGAATCCTTTCTGCTATTATACCTGTATCTCTCTATTACAGATGGAAGAGAATTGAGGTCTAAAGCAACAGTAAGACTGTCTGCAGTCAGAAAGATCACTTTCCCTGGGACATAATTAAAACTATATTATTAGTAGTATTAGTATTAGTCTTTTAGGGAAATGAACAAAATGTGATGAACTCCCCTACCCCAGGCTTTTTGTTTACTAGGTGTTTGTTTGCTATAAGGAAACTGTTTTGGAACCTGAAACAATACTTTCCCCTTAAGAAAAAGATCAAATGTTTATGGAGCTGACTGCAGAATCAGCAAGGAAATGGAGATGCTGACACTCCCTTTTACCAAACAGATTGGTTAACAATTGTGGCACACTTGCAGGATAAGTATTTCTTGTTGCCTAAGGGATTTGAAGGCACATCTCTTTTGTAAATTACTTAACATGCTCCAGCAAAGTCTAAAATATGATTTACATTTCACTCAGAGCTCTACTGTCTAATTTCTGGAGCTGGAAAAGCTTTCTTCTATTCCAGGACATGGGAATTTTTCTGTATATCAGATGTTTCATGTGCCCCAAAACACAGCGTGCAGGAGCACAATCGTTTGGTTTGAGCAACCTGCATTTTACATAAGGGCAATTCACTTCAGAAGGCACAACTAAAGACTGTAGTATTATGGATCTTACTGGCCCTGTGTGCAGAGCACCTTTATAAGCCATTCAGTGTGGGCAGAAGAGGAATCATGTGCCTGGGCCACTACTATCTCTGCTCCCTAGATTAGAAAGGAGAAAGAAAGTTGCACCTTGAATTCAGACAGTGCTTCGTTTTCAATGTTTAGCAAAGGAACCTTGTTTTTGAAAAGGACATTGTTACATCTAAAAAAATTTAAGTTAACAAAGAACCGGCTCATTCAGAGATTTAAGCAGGCAAATAACTGTAAGGATCCAAATTGCCCATGTTGTCATTAAGCAGGGAGTTAGAGAAAGCTAAGGAGGCTTTGAGCTTTTTTTGACATGAGTTCAGAAAAAAGGTAAGAGGGATAAGGTACCTGCAGAGTAGAAAGACGCTAGTTGATAGAGGGAGGACTCATTTTTATTTTAGGGATGGTGTTGATGCACAAGAATAAAGATCTCACCCCAGATCTCTCCTAAGAAAATACTTTATTTAAGCATATTTTTCCATTTAATCCTTCTGGATTACCTTTCCATTAATCTGCAGATGAAGCCCTGGGTTCAGTTGTTTCTTTAACATACACTCCATTAACAGAAGCATCATTGAGCTTCTTGATTTACAGGTAAGCTTATCAGTTGCTACTGCTATAGCTCTATGTGAGCTGTATCCTTCCTTTGCTGGCCAAGTGTCCATGGCTAAATTTGGAAGTTTAGCACAGCTAGTAGCAACAACCCTGAGAAATCCTTCTGTGAGATGCAAAGAACAATCTGATTTGTGGCTGCAAATCTGTGGCATCTTAGGTGTACAGGTCCTGCCCAGAAAGCTAACTCCATAAGTCTTTTGCTGCTATTTCTATTTATTTTTACACAGAGGATGATTTCAGAAAGACAAGAGATTTGTGAAATATAAAGGGACAGGCAAAACATCAGACAGATGTAATGTTCTAAGCCATGTCCCACCCAGCTGAATGTAGGAGGGGGGCTTTTCCTGAGAGATTGGGAATATTTAAACTTGGTACTTTATTTATCCATGGAAAGGGCTTTGAAAGACTGCAGGAAAAAAAAAAGTATTAAAAATTCCATCTTATTTTTTCAATGCATATTTTTCCCTGAAGATTTTATTTCCATTTCTTCTAATTGCAGGCCCTGAAAGCTCAGCGTGGGGCCTGAGAATCAAGCAGATTCTTTCTTATTCTGTAATAAGGCAGTAAGTATTATCTAGAAAAAAACCCCTTTATTTCTGACTCCACTGTCTCATGGTTAGTCTTCAGTGACACACAAAATGCAAATTCCTTACCTGATTGGCTATAACTATCTGAAATTTAAAAATAAACCTGCTGATGCACAAAAACAAGCAGAACACAGTTCGCCCTCTCTCAGCTGATCTGGATCTTACAAGTGCAGCAACAGTATAAAGGATTAAAATAAATCCAGTTAAATCTTCCTTTTTGACTAAAGTTACTATAAAAGTTGAATGCACAAATTTCAGTCAGAAAGTTTCATTAGAGAGGTTCCAATGTAAGGGTATTTTAAACAAATGAAACAAGTAAGGGTGAAGAATTTATTAAAAGAATGAGAAATGAAAACTCGGAACACAAACAGGCATCTCTCAAGACTTTAAATAGTTTACCAAGCTACATACACATCTAGATAAACTTTCTTGAACTCGTGCTATTCTCTTTTTATCTACAGTGAATGTAAGGATATTTTTCTCCAGCATTAGCCTGCTGAGTAAATCAATCTTCTATGTTAATCTTGATACAGCTATGAAATAATTTATTTAACTACAATTTTAAAAGTGTATTTTCTGTTTCAGAAGCAAGCTGATCTTTTTAAAAGGCACCGCCCTGAAGTAGAAAACCGCAGGTTAACGTCTTTGTTTTCTTAAAGTATATGCCTCCTTTAATAATATGATTAACAGTGCTGCAAAGCACTGATGGTTATTTTGACCACTAATGACTGATGCCAGTCAACCAGTGGGTTTTTTTGCATTTTTATTGTGTTGTCCCTTTCCCTTGAGGGGACTCAAGATCTGTTTAAATTCCTGAATCGCACAGGAGGTTGTCAGGCCCAAGCTTCATTTGTGCAGTACAACTCTGTTAACAGTTTACACAGTATCACTTTGGGCAATACAACTGAAAGCTGATATTAGCTGATCAGATATAAATGATTTGCAAGGCTGGACAGTCCTCGTGACAGGTTAGTTTTCCACTACTGTTTCCTCTTCTCCTGTTTCTAGAGTTTCAGATCCAAAAGCTATTTTAGAGTGCTATTACATATGGGGCCATACCAGCAGGTCTGTTTTACACTTATGACAATATTAGCTCACAACGAATGTGTCAGCATGTATATAAATTCAAATTGTTAACAACACCTCTTCTATTTATTTGCTTAATAATTTCTCAAAACACATTTCTGTGCCAGTGTGCTTCAAATATTACATATCCAGAGTAGCTATTTCTTCAAATGAATTGCTAATAAGAAGCTGTCAGTATACATGTGGTTGTACCCATTTTTCATCCGTCGTGGAGATCCAAATACAAAACTCAGTGCTCCAAGACATAACGCTGGTTTGTGAGTGTCCAAAGTACTTTGGACCCATAAATGAAAGAATGACTTACATTCACATCTATAAGCAGTTTATCATCACTGACAGATATAGTACGGGCAACTTTAAAGAGGTAACTTAACTAATGTGCAATGTGGGTAACTTATGTAAATTAGACACATTATGCCTTTCTAGCTTGGCACCCAAGTAATTACAGCTTCTGACGTACCTTAACTCTGCATCAAGGGGTACACCTGATGTCTCTCTGGACATCCGAAGTGTAAAATTCTCAATTAGATCAACATCAAGTTTAACACACAATAATTTGTGAGTACAGAACTCATGAAAGGAACACAAGCAATGGAGGTAAAGCGTATATATCATGTGTGATCTCATTACACATATTGGTCACACTGTTTGAAACTTGTAATGTCATACTAACATATTTTATGTCTACTTAACTATCCACTTTGCTGATTTAAGACTTATCAGCCCTGTATGATAGAATGAACTGAAATGACACATATTGACAGCTTAAAGGACTATCTGCATGAGCTGAGAACAGACAAAGGACAATTATGTTCATAGCCATAATCTTACATCCGTATGTACCGGAACAAAGTAGTAAGTACTTTTTTTTCAAACATTTTGAAACAGACATTCAGTGCCTTTGGATAACCACTTGCCATCAATATTGTTAAGGGATGAGGCAAATTTATCACCCAACATGGTACTGGATGATAAATGTAGGCATCCCATGCAAAGAATGTCTCAGCTAATACACTTTTTTTAAAAGCACAGACCGTGACATAAGCTTGGTCATGAGCAGTGACCAAGAAAAAAATAGGAGGAAGAACACTGTGTAAATGTTTCAGACATTTGAGGTTTTTTTAGCCAGAACAACAGAGCAAAGGGAAATACTAATGGTAATTGCCAACAAAAATGGAATTGAGTTGGAGTGGTCTGCTCAACACTAGGATGCTTAGACGAAGTGTAAATGAACAGCTTTGTCACAAGGAATGTGTGCCCAATGTTTACAATGAGTTATCTGGCATTGGACCAATATGGAAAATTGACCCTGAGGGAAAAAATCCACAGAGATACTCTTCATTTATCTGAGACAGGATTGTGTAACTGGAGTTGATGTTACACTAAGCTGGCAAGAGAAAGTTTTAGAAATATGTATATATAGCTACCAATAAAAAGACAGCTGGCATGAAATCAGTTTGGTTGCAGTTTGATACACCACCAATGCTTTCTGCAGTGTCAACAGCTTCCTTAGTCCTGCATGGCTTATTACAATCTCCACACTTAAAGAGAGAGTTTAGAAATAAATTATTTTCCTAAATAACCAGTGACTAATTTCAAAACTTGATTTGAAGGAAATATATATGAAGTAATGGGCCATTCAACTTGAGTAAGATACCACGACAGAACCTGACCATTAGTGAGTGGGTACAGCCACTTTTTCTTTCCCCCTCCAGGATTCAAAAGTAGTCTCCTTTACTCAGCTTTGCCTTTTGTTCCAAAAATGGCAAAAGCAACAATGGCATTCTTCATGATAAAAACTAAGCAAGAAGAAAACAAACCAAAAATCCCACAGTATATTTATACAGAGCAGTAATAGTAACTGCACAGATTCAAAAATATTCATCAGCAGAACCTGGCCCAAAGGGAAGTAGAGAGATCGATCTGAAAGAGCAAATAGGGGGAAAATGGTAATTAAAATCATCACTGCATAAAATCAGCTTATGGGTCAGAGATGGATTGACAGGTTTGTGTTAATGATGACCTGAACATGGGCCACAGTTTGTTGTTATGGTCTTAGGAAAAGGCTCAAGTGAGCTGTATTAATTTTTCATCTTCCCTGTAGCTAGAAAAATTGCAAGAAAAGACTCTCTGGTGGTATTTAGGCACTCTATTTAGCAACTTTGAAAGAATCAGGAAGTTCACAGTAGCTGAACAGCAGAGGAAATATGTCAAATGTTTTTCTATACAAAATTGTTGTACCATCTTTTTCAAAGAACCTCTTAAAATGGATCATTGACAGTGAATACTTCTCCAGCATAAGCAATCTATTGTAAATTGCTTTGCAATTCTACCTAAATAATCAAATAATCAGTTAGTTTTGTGTGATTTTTGTATCAATTCTCATTTTGAATAAAATGTATATTCCATGCAGAAATACCCTTGTGAAAAGGAGCTTAAGAGTTATGCAGGTTTTGAAGAATAATCCAGCAGATGAGGAAGAAATGCTACAAAATCCACAGTGGGGGATAAATACGATAAAGAACAATTGTAAAAAAAATATGACCTGCAATTTGCACAAAAATGAATTAAAAATACCCTATCATTTTAAAAAGACAATATCTGTGGTCTGTGAGATTTCAGTCCTAAGAAAATGAGCTATAACTACCAGAGGCTTTCTTTCAGTGGAACAGAAAGGCTCAAGAAAATAAAAGATTTGAGAAAAGACTCAAACAAATTATTCTAGTTTGATATAATCTACAAATATATTTATACTGTTTAGTCCAAATGACTCCTGCGAAAAATGGGACCTTTACAGAAATTGCAAGTTGCTATTCAAATGCTATGTAGGAACAAATGCACCTATTTACATTAATCTTATCTTAGCAATAAAAATGTGTCATAGCCACTTTCTCAAATAGCTAGAGCAGCCATATTTCAGTACTAAAAAGAAAAAAATATGTATTTCAATATAGATATTGAAACATTATATTAGAATATGTATTTATTGTATGTATTGTGTTAGAATATGTATTACCACTGCCTGATGAAATTATGGAGAAGGTCATTTGGGAAGTTATTGAAAAACACTTGAGACACAGTGCTGTCATTGGTCATAGCCACCATGGGTTCATGAGGAGAAAGTCATGCTTAACCACCTTAATTTCCTTTTATGACAAGGTCACTCGTCTATTTGACCAAGAGAAGCCGGTAGATTTGTTTTTTCTTTTTTTTTTTTATTTTAGCAAAGCTTTTGGTACTGTCTGTCACAGTATCCTTCTGGACAAATTGTCCAGCACACAGCTAGATAAGTCCATAATAAGTTTGGTGAGCAACTTTGATATTCCCTAGGGCTTGATTTTAGGGCCAGTTCTCTTCAGGGTTTTATAAATGATCTGGACACAGGAATTGAATGCGCATTAAGTAAGTTTGCTGATGATACTAAACTAGGAGGAGCTGTGGATTCCCTCAAAGGTGGAGGGGCCCTACAGAGAGATCTGGATAGACAGAGAGGTGGGCAATCACCAACCACATGAAATTTAATAAAAGCAAGTGCTGGATTCTCCACCTGGGATCAAGTAATCCTGGTTATACCTACAAATTGGAGGATGAGGGGCTGGAGAGCAGCCCTGCAGAAAGAGATCTGGGGGTTTGGGTTGGTGGCAATTTGAATGTGAGTCAACAGTGTGCCCTGGCAGTCAAAAGGGCCAACCATGTCCTGGCATGCATTCAACACACCAGTGCTAGCTGGTCAAGTGAGGTGACTGTCCCACTCTACACTGCACTGGTGTGGCCCCACCTTGACAACTGTCTGCGTTTTTGGGCACGTCAATATAAAAAGGACATCAAACTATTAGAGCGTGTCCAGAGGAGGGTGACCAAGGTGGTGAAAGACCTCGAGGGCGAGACTTACAAGGAGCAGCTGAGGTCACTTGGTCTGTTCAGCTTGGAGAAGAGAAGGCTGAGGGGTGATATCATTGCAGTCTACAGCTTCCTCAAGGAGGGCAGTGGAAGGGGAGGTGCTGATCTCCTCTCTCTGGTGACCAGCGATAGGACATGGATAGAAATGGAATGAAGCTGCGTCAGGGGAAGTTCAGATTGGACATTAGGAAAAGATTCTACACTGAGAGGGTGGTCATTCACTGGAACAGGCTTCCCAGGGAAGTGGTCATGGCACCAAGCGTGACAGAATTCAAGGAGCCTCTGGACAATGCTGTTAGTCATATAGTTTAGTTTTAGGTAGCCCTGCAAGGAGCAGGAATTTGGACTCGATGATCCTTAAGGAGCCCTTCCAACTTGAGATATTCTATGATATTATGATTCTACTTCTATATAATGGTAATGGTTAGCTGTGATAGACTGAAAACATAGCTAAGACAAGGTTTAGTGTTAAGTTGAGTATGTATTGATAAATAAGAAATGTAGTCAAACGTAGAGGTACACACACTCTTCCCCAGAGACTTCAGCTTACAAGTCAAAGCTGTGGTTTTAGTTTATTTTATTGTTTAATAATATTAAAAATGCATAGATATCTTTAAAAGTATATAGCAAAGAAAAATCTTGTCCACTGAAAACAGCATGGCTTGGGAGCATGTTCATTTCTCGCAGTATTTAATTACCCCAGTGCAAAACTACCGTGGTGATGGAAGTCAAACACAGGTCACAAGTGAGTTTGGCTGAACAACCTTGCACATCTTAAAATTTTCTTCGAAGTGCCAGAACTCCAGGGAGAGAAATACGGCAAATGTGAATGAAATTATAACAACAGCGAAATATATTCTTGACTAGCCTGGTACTTGGACACATTTAGATAACCTTAAAGCATTGTGTGGATCAAATGGTCTCTGTTAAAGTACAAAGTACCATGTTCATTAATGTTCAGACTTTGATAACGTGTACACTGTCCCGTCGCTGCAGTCACATTCAAGGTGATCTTTATGGGTTTCTTTCAGACAGCATGTAGCTGCCATTCCCCACAATGTTTTAGCAGCTATAAGCACTGGGCAAGAACAAACACAAATCCTACTCACATCAAGGACTTTTTGAAAGAGTACCTTCATGTCCGTCCCCAGAGGCATACACTTCATATAAATAACTGCAGTAAACTAGGAATTTAGAGGACTGATCTGGGTAATTTTTGCTGCCTTCTTTTCAGTTTCTGAGTTTTAAGCTGGGAGAAGGGACAGAAACGTAGGGCCTGAGAGCAGAGTGATGGCTCATATAGCACCTGCCCTGAGCATGTAGCTGGGCTTTCTCGAGGCTGTCCCCCAGCATTCCTGAAATACAAATACAATAGCAATGGGCAGACGGGCAGAGCTCTAAGCAGCTTTTCATGCCTCACCGTTAGACGATGAAAAACCCACAGGGTCAAATGAAACTTATTTAACACATTCTGTTCTTTGTCTGACAGCCAACATTAATATGCTGCCAAAGGAAGAGTAGCAAATTGCAGACAATTAATTTAAAACAGGTTATTTAAAAAAAAAAATTACAAAAAAGCACATCTAAACATCTAATCATACAAATACCGACATACACATATGCATAAAAATACATCTACTTTACAAAAGGTCTTCAGTCTTTTGACTTAATAATACCAAGGCAGCTTCCTGAGGCTAATAATGATAACCAAATTCTCTCCCGCAACCCCGCATTGGGGTGGGGAGCAAGATACTTCTTCAATCTCTCCTTTTGCAGAAAAGGATTAATGACTGATTTTTGGCTTGCTGTCTGAACCAGAATATCACAAAAATCAGCTTCAACCTAAGATATTTTTTCCTTTTTTTTTTCTGCAAAAAGTACAAAATGTTTTTTAAGCACCAAAATGCATTGTTTCACCTTATTTACTTTGGGAGTTACTTAGGAAACCCCAAACCAGATTTTTTTCCCCCAGATGTGGATTGAAATACTTCCTTTGTTTGACAAGGTACTGTCTTTTCTTCATGTAAAAATTGTGGTCTCCTTTCTACATTTGTCAGTATGAATTATTTTTTTTTAATTTTTCTCCTGACTTGCAAGTAATTTTTTTTCTCTGCTCTGCATGGCAGATCTGCCTACAGTGTTTTTCTGTTATGAACTCGGCTCTCAGCTTTGTTATTCATTCATGGATAAATGTCATTCCCATATATTTTAAGTAACATTTTTTCCTTTATATTTTCTTCCAGTGAAAATAATCACTGCTTCTTCACAGGATGTAAATATTTTCTTTATAACTACAGTGTGAATCTGAAGCTGTTTTTAATCTTTGTGTCAGTGAAATTCTGCTTAGCAACCACAAAGATTTTGTTTCCCCTCTGCAGTGAGTGATTACTGCCTTCAGGCTGGGTAGCAAGGGAGCATCAGTTCTGATGGTGTAACTATAAATGTCTACAAGTTGCCCAGATCTTAGGCCATTGTTTTTAAGTGGGGCCTGCCTAAGAGATCTGAAGTTTCACGGAATAATTAAAATACCTTAATAAAGAATTTCGACTGACTGGCTTAGACTGCACAACAGTGGATACATGAATCACTTTGAGAGCAAAATGTGGCTGCCTTTATTGCTTTTGGTCCAGCTATTTCAAGGCAGATGCATGGAAGTTGGAGGATTTGTTGTTCTGCATAGCATTAATGGTGAGCTGCCTTACCCTCCCCTCCACCCATAAATGTGTGCCAAGTGCTGTAATAAGAAGTAATCTATAGATACTCTACTATTTAGCATCCTTTCCCTTGCTATCAGGTAGCTCCTGCCATCCTTAATCTTCTGTACGCAACAAAACTTGGTAGCATTGGCTACACTTGCCAGTGTTAATATACAAAACTTTGTTGAAGTTCAGCTTTTCTCTGCAAAAGCTCCCTAAAAATAGCATTGTGAAGCTCTACATGCACTTTTTCTCTCAACAATTACCATTCTAAACGCACTTGGTTTAAAAGTACAGGGAGAGAGTACGTTTGTCACTCATAGCTTTGTAAACTCAAATACTCATGGGGTCCCACTGGGTCTTTTTTGTACCATATATCATCACCTGGAGCAATGCCTTTAAAGCAGGAGCTTTTAAAGCCCTGGTGACATCTGCTGTTACAGTCATGTCATGTGTCCTGTCCTGTCCCATCTCGTTCCCGCCCCCCACCCCCGTGCATGAAATTCTCGATACTTATGTAGGTGACATACAGAGATCAAGTATCTGTCTTTCAGTTCCCAGAATCAGCCATACAATATCTAGTTCTCATTTTTCCTGATAGCTAGTGCAGTCTTGACCTGCAGTGAAGTTTTTGATATCAAAAATATAAGCATTAGTTGCATAACATGACACACTTTTCACTCAGACGGGTGAAATGTGGCTAGAACTGGGTAAGCAATTCTGCTCAAGCTGGGTCTGGAAAGGTATCAAAAGGAAACCAATTAAGAATTATTTATTTTTTTTTTTTTAGTTAAAAACCATAGCCATGACAGCACTGGACATTAACAAAATGCTTGGCACTTGAACAGTGACAAAAATAAACTGTGGAGTTCTGAAATTCAGCAACAGCAGTGGCAGCCAGAATAGTCTCTTCTACATGTTCTCAGCCCTTACCAGATGACCACATTTTTCCAGTTTGTCCCTAGGCCTACAATGAGTAGAGACCTCATTAAAGTTTACAGTGTACAGTAGAAGAGTCCAGCTTGGTGGGCATGATTTTGTTTTAATTGCCAAAAATACATCACAACAAGTACCAAACCAAACACTAAAAGATAAAAAAGGCTTTTTTTTCCCTTCACTGTTACGTTCTATCGAGAATTTAGAAAGACAAGAAGTATGTGGACTCTACATTTCAAAGATAGCCCATTTTTTATTTACTTCTTTTTGAAATGAGGGAAAACCACATATCTGAGAAAAAAACTGTTATCTTATGCCTATCACAGAAAAACAGCTAATTAAATGTTAAAAGCAGAAGTCATTCAACTAAATAGTAGAGTACCAGCTGTACAATCACACACATACATTTTTATTTCTTGTAACCAGTTAGATGTACTGTAAAACTTTAAAGATTGACAAATATATCAAAAGGTACAAGCCATGACAACTGCTCATAGACTTATCAGCTAGAGTATCAATCTCCAATGATGCAAAAGCCAGCCAGTGTGCTTGATTTCCACTTTTACTCACGTGCCCTGCCTTAGAAAGTGCGTGTTTGTACATATGAAAGTGCAAATACACACCAATCTGTGTGTAAATCACTGTGACCACATATTCATATCTGGTAACCAACCAGCGGTTATTTCTTAGCATAATTTTTTTATTTATGACACCAAGCTTGTTTCTATTAGATCAAACAAAAGGGTAGTGGGATGCAAAAGGATCTTCATCTGCCTGACACCACCTTGACCTTTGGCTCCTCAGGCAGACGTTGCACTTTCTGAAGAACAGTTTCACATACAAAACAGAGCATCACCTATTTATTTTAGAAATTCTATAAGTTGCTATCAGGTAATACAAACAAAATAAAACCCTTGCACAAGGAACCTACTTTATTCTGAACTGACCTAGTAACCTAACTCAAGTTAACACTTTAATAAATTAATTGTGTAGAGGGCTGACCTACATACATAGAGCTAAACAAACAAAAGTCATCCAAACAAGAAAAAGATTTAAGAAAACAGCGGGAGGGAGCACGATAATGATTTAATATATTACGAGTTCTTGATGACATTGGAAGAAGTCAAGAAACAAAAACAATCTGTAACAGAATCTGTCCAATATTGTGTAACAGTACTGCTCAGTTATATCATACATTGAAAAACCTGCATTTCAGAAAGAACAGAGGACCATAGAGCTCACTTTTGAACAGATCTCACCATATTGTTATTTTCTTAATAAAAATGTTTAAGAAAAACTCAGGGACCAACACAGATAAATTTAAGAACATTTCAAAACATCCAGGGTTTCCTGCCATTCTGGACAATAAATACACCCAGACCCACTGTCTCAGATAGAGTGAACTTTGAGGATTCATAGTATTTGTACAATTAATATTTTATTGGTGATAAATTTTAATAACTCCCAGAGAAACAATGTCACTGAACACTTACTTATCAGAAGGTGGGCTCAGTCATGCCTACAGTAGTAGACAAATGGGGTCAAGCTGCCATTCCAGATTTAATCACATTTGGCTTCTTCAACTCTTAGATTCAGTTTTCATGCACCTCAAGATGTTGTTTAACTTGCTCTTTTTCTAGCCAAGGAAGAACTGTTTGAATTTGAAAAGGCTAGTAAATCTGAATCAGAGAGGCACGTTTGCCTAAACATCTCTTTCCTGACAGGGAGATGTACAGGGGGAGGATGACTCTTTGGTTTCATTCCTAACTCTAGCAGCACTTGCAAAATCTTTTGGCAAATTTTTTGCAAAGTTTTCAGGAATCTGGTGTGTCACACTTTCAAGACCCAGAGGAAGCACTGAAGCCATTGTGTTCTTTCTAATATCAGCTAAAGAAGTGGATATACAAAACTGTAGAAGAGGCAGCACCTAAAATTTGTCATTCCAGCTTTGATTTTTAATACAGAATACTTACAGTCTCTAAATCACATAGCAGAGCTTGATAAGTGAGAGGGAAGGTCTAATCTGGCCCACCCCCCAAGGCCTAGCACAATCATCATGCATTAAGGAGCCACGGAGATCTGCTGTTGCACCTGCCCTCTAATAACTGTGGTCAAATCCTACTTTGCCTACCTATTTTTTCTACGACTTAGTACTTCGACTGCCTGGAGAGGGTCTCCTGCCCTAGCTTCCCTCCAGACTCAATGGTCTACTGGCCTTGAGGCTTGCAGTCTCAGTGGGGGAGCGGGAAGCACCCCTTTGCTTTGTTGCAATCTTGCATGGATGCAACCATGACAAGCAAAATTCAAGTAGCTGTCATTGGCAGTACTAATAAAATAAATCTATTGACCAATAAATTTAAAATGCCACCACAGCTCCCCATTCACAGTGTTCTCATACCAAAGGCTTTATGTAGAAATGCAACCTTTCTTCCACAGAAGAGTAGGTCATGTAGCTAACACGAACAGATTAAGATCCTAAAATATTTAACAGTGAAGTCAGCAATTTAAAATTGCATTTTGGAATATGGACCAAGTCTGAACCAGTGATTTTCCCCAGAGACTGGTCATAATACAGAAATGGTTCAAAAGCATTTTCAGTTAAACAAGAAATTACACTCTCTCAGATAGTTTCTCACTTCTACTTCATTATGAAAAAACCTATTACCTTGAATTTGTTTCACAGTAGCTGTCTACTTATTACCAATGTTTTAGGTAGAGAGAGGTAAAGCAGAGAAGGAAGAAGGATTACTTGGCTTGCACCTAGTCAATCAACTATAGAACAGTTCCATTTTAGTTTTGGACAAGGAAAGAAAAATTGCTATGGTACTTGCACTGCTGCCTACCTAAGATCAGGTTAACTACAGCAACTTAATCCTTCAATACAAGAGGATTTTACCCTGAGAAAAATCCTCTGTAATTCTCTTACCTCTATAAATGGCTCCAATATGCTTACCCAACAAGGAGCTTCCACCTCCTAACCATGGGTCTGCTGACCATCACATCAAGGGCTCCACCTTTTTTTGCCTTCTCTCTCATTGTTACAGCTTTAGACTCATCCAAAGTGTTTTTACTGCAATTAAAATCTTCTGCAGGATCATCCACTTTGTATTTACTTGCTGCTGTTCTAAGCAGAGTGCTAAAAGAGGTTCATAATTCACGATTTAATTAAAGCTATTCTCTGGATATTTTATCTTCATGATAAGTGAGAGCCAAAACCAGGGTTCAGTTCCTGGCTCTGCCACTTGAATTGGTATGTCATTTTAAGTGTTAATTATCAACTAGATCTGTTCTCTTCCTTCAGGACAACTGTGAGGCTTTACTTGTGTTGCAACCCCTTGATGGATGGAAGGCTCTACTGTATGCAAAGCGTAACTCCCAGGCCACACACAACTTTTCACAAGTCTAAAGGAGAACACTAAAGTAATCAGTATACAAAACCAAAATGCAGCACTTTTAGGTTCCAATGCAACATGCTCAAGCATGGTAGGATGCTATGATGTAATTTTTTTCAGTACGTCAATTCCACATATTTACCCCAAACAATTCTCTCAACGGAACAGAAGATGCTTAAAATAGTGCCATATCTTTGAAATATTGTCACAATAGGAAAGAAAATACTCCCATCTCCCCCAAAACTATTTGTTTTGCTGTCATGTATAGGGGATAGGAAACATCCTGAATGAATGAAGGTTAAAACTTAAAAAGAATTACACAAACTCTATGTGAGGACGGTAAAAACTTGATGTTTTAAATAAAAAAATAAATAATAATTATATGCCTCTATCTCTTACATTGCACTTCTAGAGACAGATTTTGATCTGTTGTGGCCATATAAGTTCAGTTCAACTCCTAATTCTGATTCGAATTACTTCAGGCTCACCAGCATAACCAAGATCAGAGGATGATTAAGTGATTTGCCTAAAGGCAATCACCAATTTAAAATAGCAGAGTAGAAATTAAAGCTTTGGAGGTCCAGTCTCCTCTGCATTGGTCTTCAGCAACGGAAAATGCAGAATATCATCTGATTCACTGATGAAACAAAATAATGTATTTTCCAAGCATTTCTGATTGAATATTTGGACCACATCGAGCCATCTCATAGTCTGACAGTGCTACACAAAGTGTATAATGCACACACACAATCTAAATTAAAAGAACCTTATTAAGGCAGCAGGTTCAAGCTCTCTGAAGTTGGGAAATACCAGAAATATTTTTTTCCCTCTGATGTGTATGTATGCAGCTGTGAACTACAAGATTCAATAATGCATTCTCCATAGAACTCTACCTCACTTAATACATTGGATGGATGGTGTTCATTGAAAAAGCAACCAGTCAATAGCTTGTTTTCTGCTAGTTGTTCAATGTTTGGCCTGGGGTCTTATTTACTGTACACACTACACAACACTGCTCTAAAACCAGAATTCTTAATTTTCTCATAAGCCTTTTTTTTTAATGCTCATTTGTATCCAAATGCTTAAAAAATATTAATATATTTATTTTTACAACATCTTAACCAGTTATGCATACGCCAATTTTAAAAAGCAGTAGCTGAGGAATAGGGAGACCAAAACAACAGAAACAACTTGTTTTAATTAGACAGTTTATCTTCTAAGATGTTGATTTATCAACTGTTTATGAAAACAGTTTTGATTAAATGTTTCCCAGGAAGGGTTTCTTAATTTTAAGATGTTTGCTGTTTCCTAACTGCCAAAAGCTATAGAAAAGCTAGCTGTCAGGTAAGAAAGACATTCAGCTGCAATGAGAGAGGACTGTTTCAAGTCTCTCACAGACCTCAGGCAGGACAGCAACACTGGCTGCTGACCAAAAATCCCAGGCAACCAGCCACCAAGCAGTTTTGCCTTCACCCCTCATCTTCACACATACAGATGAATATCTGCACACAACTGTGTACAACTGTGAGAGATCTCAAAGGATTCATTCTGATGCAGAAAAAGGGAGTTTCTGATATCCCCAGAGTTAAACCCCCAGACCTTGAAAGGACAGAGGAAAAGGTTTGCCTCTCTTCCTTTGATTCAGGCAGCATCATCTTTGTGATGATCCCACCTTTGAGGGCAAAAATTTGAAGTGAATTACTTCAGGAAGGGCCATAGGGTCATGACTCCCACATCTCAGCTCGAGTCCCAGCCCTGGCCAATTCCAGGAGAAAATTCTGCTTACTCCAAGCCTGCCTTAGGTCCAATATAAACAGAAGTTACTAGGAATGTAGCTCAAAAGTGCTGGAGTGCCTCTACAGAGCATGTGCAAAACATATTTCCCCTGAGGCGAATCTCCATGGTAATGAGAGGATATGTACGCCTGAGAATCAGGCAGCTCCTATCGAACCATCAGTGTTTCACAGAATATCTCAAGTTGGAAGGGCTCCTTAAGGATTATCAAGTTCAACTCCCTGCTCCTTGCAGGGCTACCTAAAACAAAACCATGTGACTAAGCATCATCCAGAGGCTCCTTGAATTCTGTCAGGCTTGGTGCCATGACCACTTCCCTGGGGAGCCTGTTCCAGTGAATGACCACCCTCTCAGTGTAGAATCTTTTCCTAATGTCCAATCTGAACTTCCCCTGATGCAGCTTCATTCCATTTCTATCCATGTCCTATCGCTGGTCATCAGAGAGAGGAGATCAGCACCTCCCCTTCCACTGCCCTCCTTGAGGAAGCTGTAGACTGCAATGATGTCACCCCTCAGCCTTCTCTTCTCCAAGCTGAACAGACCAAGTGACCTCAGCTGCTCCTTGTAAGTCTCGCCCTCGAGGTCTTTCACCACGTTGGTCACCCTCCTCTGGACACACTCTAATAGTTTGATGTCCTTTTTATATTGATGTGCCCGAAACCCCACACAGTTGTCAAGGTGGGGCATCACCAGTGCAGTGTAGTTTGCTCCAAAAGACAATGCTAAAGGGTTTACATTTCCTCCCCTAGATTTGTGCTAACATGTCTAATGATGTGGATGACTCAGTGTACACCATAAGCCCCACAAAGCAAAGTCAGGACATGACGAACTGCAGCATGGGGGCAGGAGTGTCTTGAATGGCTTACTTAAAAGAAAATGTCAGCAGAGAAGGCTGAAATAGTAAATTACTGGATTTGGTTCCAGATTTACTTTGGAACACCCAATCAGCTTCCATAAACAATGTGCTATGCACGCTTGCTAACACAACAGGAATATGAATATATGCTCAGAGGCAAACCAGAGCAAATTTGAAGAGCCTGGTTATACAGTAATACACAGTTTAGTTTTTGTCGTGGCTTCAGGTTGGACAACATGAAGTACTGTCCTCAAACTGTCATTATGGAATTAGCTGAAATACTTCAGTTAAAATTTCCCAGGAGCATCTATTGAGAGGCAAATCATCAGTTTTGGGGAAAAAAATCAGTCCAAATAAATTAAATTTTACAAAGCTATCATTAGTTGAAATTGGAGGCATATGATATCAGTATGTAACACTGATTTTATAGAAACACATTAATGTAAAGTGCGTGTGTGCAAACCAAAGGGAGATGTCACATCCACTAGGAATTCAAATATTTCAAAACATTAAATTAAAGTATCGCTGTAAGTTAATATTAATATATTGACAGAGGATTATAAAGGAGACAATTCAGTTTGAATGACACATTTATAGCTTGCTCAAGAATTCAACATTGGACTTGTCAGCAGACCTTAAAGAGGAAATTATTATTGTTATGGCTATTCCGTAACTTAAATGGGGACCACCTCATTCCCGTATTATAGAATAGATTTTCACATGCTCTTTACTCAAAGGGCACCTCCCATGCACAGACAGGCTTATGACGTGAACAGTAAGCGGAACGCAGACGAAGGCAGCCGGGGGTCCAGCAGCCCCTGTGGCACACGGCGCACATCTTCCTCCTCGCCCTGGTGGGCGCTGCACAAGGAAAGATGCCGTGTTTATTTCTCTGCTGACTGGACGGAGCCCAGCCTTACCGGATGCTGAGCGCTGCAGCCTTGGCCAAGCACTCAGCCTGCTTTTTCACTTAAGGGCTCCTGGTCCTCGAGGCTTGGCCGTACATGCCCCCATCTTTCGGGGCTGCCCGAGTGCTCTGCTGGGTGCAGCCAGCGATGCAGCTGGCCACAGGGCTGACCACAGGGGCAGCTGCATGCTGCACGCTCCTGAGGCGCGCGATACCCACCAGCACCGCACCAGGGGCAGCGGCTTAAGGTCTGGAGGCTCACAGGGCACATTTCCCGATGCGATACGCTGTTCAGCCATGTTGTCATCTGCTGATGCAGTTTCCACTGCTCTGTATGCTCCACCGTGGTTTTATAAATCACTTCAAGAGCACTTGAGGACAAAAAAGCTGCTTGTATTTTCTCTCCTGCCACCCCCCTCTCCAGTAACACACAACACATTTGTTCAGGGATTCATTAGCAAAGCATTCTTTAACATTAATCTAGGGAGAAAATCCTGCAGTGGTTCCTTAAGCTATTGCTCTGTTAACACTGAGAGTAACCAGTCTGCAGGCTGGAGATTGCAAAATGCTTTGTCCTTTCTACTTTGCAAAGCAGTATAACTCATTAGCAAGCCCTTGCTAATTGAATTTGATTTAGTGTCAACACTGTCACAGTCACACAGAAGCACACCAATAAAATTTCAATCCTGCTTGCTGTGATCATTAAGTCCAGTTGTCTGACAACAGGAGCTCTGCCTTTGTGGTGAAGGTTGTCAGATCAGACTCACAGGGGCTCTGCATTTCAGTTGCTACATGAAATAAATAAAAGTGCCAAAGCTGCCATCTAAAATGTAAGATTAATGGAGAAATTCATTAGTTCAAACGACATGCATAAATGCTGCTGTTGGCTGTTTTGGGGGTTTCTGATCTCAGTTATCCTCTTCAAAACACAAAACCCCATAGACCAACAGAGATTTGAAAGAATGAGTGTGTTAGGAAAATGACAAATCTCCTTTCAAATAAACAGAGCAAAAATACGGAAGGAAAAGGTGGATTCAAAGTATGCCACTGATAATTACAGATTTTTATATACCCAGCTTCCTGGTAGAGTTAGGCTAGATTTATTTCCTTTTTGCCTCTTTGACCAAATCAAAAAGATAACAAATGGGAAAAAAAATTGTTGCAAATACTCTAACCTGGGGGCTTTTGGTAAATGATAATACTGGTACTCGTAATAAAACAAAACAAAAGAAAACAAAGCCCCTACGAACAAATATTGTTTAGATTTTGAGCATTAATGAAACCAGAAGGAAAATATTCAAAGGCTGAAGGTGCTATTCACAATTGTAAAGAACCATTCACTGGACTGACTGTCCAAGCTGATTTTCCTCTGACCATCACCAGGCTAAGGAGACACACTTCCTTTTTAAGATCAGTGAGTATTTAATTACTTGCACAAAGTGGATCTTCTTCCCTCTCCTAAGGGGATAGTTCATGAAGATCTGGGGCTCATGATACTCCATCTTTTTATTTTAGTGTTTTACAGACAGGCACACACAGGCACAAACCTACCCCTCACCAAAGTGCGTGTGGGTTTCTCTACTCTACTTCGGCAGCAGTGTGCTTGAATCTTTGATTTAGAGATCACTGCCATAAATACTGGAATACCAGATAACTGGGGAGCAGTAGTCCTGCAGAAGGGTCCTTATGGACATCAGCCAATACTGAGAATGTATTTTAAATCTCCTCTAGAATCTCACCTGAAAACTAAAAAAAACCCAAACCAAACCAAACAAAACAAAACAAAAACACCAAAAAAAAAACCCCAATGGGAATATTGAGATCTAATGATCGATAGTTATCCAGTGACTACTTTCTGTTTATCCTTCTCCTTGTCATTTTCCACAGCTAAGCTCCCACATTACAGGAGTTCAGTCATTAACCACAAGTATACAGTGTGAAATTTGTATTACAGAAATTCACCCCATTTCTATTCCTGTCCTTATGGCCATCTGTACAGTTTTCCCTATAGTAGATGCAAAGCCTTCTCCAGATTAATAAAGCCTCCCAATTTTGTGATGTCAGTACATCGCTAATAATCATGCTATGGTCATTAATAGAAATATTAAATAAGATCAACTCAAAAATTGATGCCTGAGGAGCTCCACTAGAAAAATTATTCTGTTCAGTCCATTACTGTATATCACTATCAGCAATATATCATTTGCTTTCTCTCATGTTGAATCCTAAAAGCCTGAGATGAAATAAAGAAAACTTCATATTCCAGATTAACCTGGGTTTTTCACTCATAACTGCCTGTTTATCCTGTTCTTGTGTTTGGAATGATACTTATCAAACACTTTAATTTAATAAATCCCAAATGATCTCAGGGAAATGTTTGTATCACAAGGGTACATTTTCAGGGGTTGTAGAGAGCTCTCCATGAAGACGCGGAGGTGGACCAGGCATGACGGGCCTCCCCACAGCTGCACACTACCACACACGTGTGTGTACCTGGTCCTGAGCTGAGCTCTCGGCAAGCTCTAACCCAGCACTGTCCTATGCAGTGTGGACATACCCTAAGCATCCTTATGCTATGAAAGGGCAACTGGCTGACCATGTAAACTACAGCCACAAAATGTTTGGAAGTTTCCTTTCTAAAATCTCATTGTTCATTGGTGTCAAACAGTGTATAAATTTTAATTATGTATAATTTCCTCTGGTAAATTATAGCCTCAAATTTTCAAAAGCTTTGGTCGTACAAACAGTACTGTAAAATATTGGGGAACATTTTGATAGTTAGAAGGCAGTCCATTCAAAAGCTGCACTGCATAGGTGTGTCTAAAAATACTGCTGGCCCAACATAGTATATATGCATACCCCACCTTGCGGAAAAATAAAGCAAAACAACACCTAAGAGATCTGCATACTTTTCCATCTTGCACCTCAAAATCAATGGGGCTGGCCCACATTTTTTTTTTATTTGTTGATGCTACAATGTTGTTGTGTATCCTATTTACTGCAGAAAAAAAACCATCCTAGGAACTCACTAGTCGTCTTCTTCAGCCTAAGACATGTGCTCTGGTGATTTTGAAGTCTGTCCCTTCCAAATGGGCTTTGAGTTGAACAATGAGTACAATGACTTGTCTGTTGGACAGTTCGCTGCCTGGTCCAGCAGATTCTGAATTTCTTTCTTCCCTGCTGGCCTGGAAATGATTGACCTACTGTGCTGCTTACAGATAGTTTTCACCCAGGCTGGCCATTTCCCTTCTCCTTTCCTGAAGGCTACCGATTCTTACTCTGCGTCTAAGAGAAGATCTTTCCCTATAAGGGTTTTCGTGATAAACTCCTGCCTCTAGGACTGACTTGCAGAGACTAAGAACCAGCTCTCTCCTTTTCCCTATGATCCACCCTGAGTCCACAAAAGTGTGCCCTTACTGTCAAAGGTCAGAATAATGGGATTGATCACTCGCTGACTTTTGTCCCTATCCTGTGCTCAGAGGGACTCAAGATGCTTCTGAATTTTTTAGTCTTTTCCTTATCAAAATGTCTGGGTGGGAGAAGAGCTCAGAAACCTGTTTAAGCATTTGCTCCCCAAATTGTGTGTGGGCTGTTGCCTCACTTCATTCTGCCACCGTCTAGACTATTCTGTGAAAAAATCTAGTTCTTATGTAAAAGAAACAGACCAGACGATGTCTCAGTTGTCTAGTATGTATTTTTAAACTCTGCAACTTTGTGTCATTCCAGTTAGCAACAACCAAATGAAGTATAAAAAGATGTCCATTTTTAAGCTGCTGAAATCCAATCGCTTACATAAGACATGACTAATTACAAGGAGGAAACCAAACTTCCACAATATAGTTTTGCTGGTTAAAGTTCTGCACCACTCACACCATCATCTGCCCAGAGGACCTAATTGCCAGTTGCCTGATTCTGATGGCAATGTGGGGATACAAAGAGTTAAGGCTGAAAAAGTAACTTTTGGAAACAAGGCTGCTGTTTATCCTTATTTTGGTCTGATGACTTCTGACATTTCTAAGATTTTTAAACATAATGATAGGATTATCTTTACATTAGAGGATTACAGCTGTTTATATGGGACTATATTTTTAAAGTAGAAAGTACTTCATATTACATTTACAGATGAAAATTGTACACAGCCTGGTTTTTTTTTCATTAGAAAAGGAGACAAACAAGTGTGAGGGAAAATAAACTTCCTTTTCTTCTGTTCTTTCCAACCACACATACACTGATATTCTCTAAAAGACCAGAAAGGACATAGATAGCAAGCTAAGTTTTCGCTACTTTCAGAAGGATGAAGACGATGAAAAGACTCTAATGGAAATATTTAGTATACCTCTTCTGGTCTGAAAAGATTTTGCATTACATAGTCAATGCACTAGAACAGAAAGAACTGTAAGTAAAGAAGATAAGGCATTTACACAGCCATTTTGGTTATAGTCTCAATAAGACGCTGGTATTTCAATATGTCTGACAAAAACTCAAGGAAAAGTTAGAAGTGTAACTACTTACAATGAGATCATGCCCCTTGAAACTGCAAGGGATATTTCTAAGATAGTTGCTGTAAAGCGGTATGATTTTGAGTAAATGAAACAACAGTTTGTAACAGAGAATAAATAGTTTCAGGCCTGCAATATATTGGTCGTGGTATTAATATTCAAGAAAGTGTTAATGAACTGTATTGTATAGTCAATATATCATACAAGATGCATTTTTGTATTCAAAGCTAAGGATCAGATAACACCACCGAAAACACTTAGGCCTAGAGTTTCTCTCCTAATAGTGCAGAAATATCAAGAGAACTGCAACATTAAGTTTTACATGGTCGCATATCAAGTTGTATATTTTTAATTGATGTGATCATTCTTCAAATTTTGCATGTCAATAAATCTGGCATTGTCATACGGAACTTTAGATTAAAAATATTCCTGGAACTGTTTATACTGTAAACTGTTCACAGCATAGTTCACAAGTAGCTACCCTTTCAGTCCAGTACGACAAACCCTTCACAAAGCTGAAAGCTATGGTATATAGCTTGAGAGGTTTGAAGGAAGGATACAGTGAAAAGAGCCTGGAATGACAGATTGAATTAGAGGAATGCCTGCTCAGATTGAAAAATTCCCAAAAACGTAAATAAAAACATATGGCCTCATCTCTCTAGATTTGGCAAAGCATCCTATAAATGTATCTGTTCTAAAGAGGGGAACAGAAAACCAAAACCACGTACAAAATCTTGAAACTGTCAATTGAACTGCCAATTTAAGTCACAGAAGAATCTGATCTGAACCATGCCTGGCCAGCTACCTGGCTTCGTCTACTGCAACCCCTTGGTTGCAAAGGATTGCTGAAGTGGTTTCAGACATAGTGGGAAGGTATTTTGTTACCCTGTGGAAATTTTGGATATTTCACAGCTTTTTCCCATTCTGTAATACGAAATTAAAAGACTCTTTAGAAGTATTCCATGAAAAATATGTTAGAGAGATATATCAGCCTTAGCATAGCTCAGGACTTGGGTAAATCATTTGTATGAATGTACCAAAATTTAATTCCTTGTCCTGCTTCTTCCAATTAAGGATGCAATTTGTACCCTTTCACAATGAAGATGATCTCCTCATTACCCATCCATTGGCTATTCTGTCCCATTTAGGGTTATTCTTCCTTGAACAAATACTCTACTTTTCGCAGTAGCAACTTGAACTACATTGTACCACAGTCCATCTGGCTGGTTTAGCCTCTAGCAAAGACTGTGTTTGCAGCAGGAGAAGGTTTTGCTAGTTCCCTCTTTCCCTCTTCAGTAGTTTTGGTTTTGATCCAAATATTCTATCCTGGTAAATGTGGCATACCTGTTCCCACAGGCGGTTTTGATTCTGAATACTGAACATTTTCAGATTAAAAAAAATATTAGAAAATTCACAGGACATTTTTTATTGAGTCAAAAATTTATAAATCTCAGTCAAACTGAAATAATTTACTTTTAAAAATGATAGAGTTGTCAAACTTATTTCACCAAGATCAGCACCGGTGCAGGAAAAGCCATTTTTGTTACATTCTACCTCACTGAAATACTACCTTATTTCACAGCATCATGTCTCAGGTGTGGTTATAATATGACGAAACAGAGGACCTACAGCTGCAATAAATTAATTAAGAGGAACCTATGGCAAAGGTTCTATTTTTTCCCCTCAGACTTTAAAGTTATCTATTTTACTTGGGTTTAATAGCACTTTAAAAATGACAACACTTAATGGTGCTACAACTAAATTTGCCCACTGCGACAAACGAGCTTTGGCTCCCAATTCAGTGTTTGTTAGCAGAGTTTCTAGTCAATGTCTGGGGATGCTGCCTGAGCCCCACAAGTTACTAGATGGTTATACTATTGAGAAAACAGTTTTCAGTTTTCCATTTGCTCTAACTTCCTGCTATAAACACTGTGGAGCTCTTTTGGTGACCAGAATTCAGTTGTGGTGTGTCCCAGCTTAATTCCAGCAGTGATACGAGCACTCTTTCCTTGGGCACTCTCAGAGTTTGGAGACAAGCCCAGGCATATCCAGCTGCTTAATTAATAATACATCACAGTTATTTCAGAAAATGTCTCAGATTTCTTCAGGCGATAGCATTTCTCTTAATTCTGTAATAAACTACTATGCAGTACAGTTCTTAAGAAAAAGGGTGGGTCATTCACATGTTCTGGAAAACCTCTTTTATTTTAATATCGTGACAATACAACAACAATTCACTCCGTATCTCTCTACTGATGATCCAAGTAAGCAAAAGTGTGGGGCAAACGCTCCTCTTATTTTTCAATTTGAGAGATAAAAATTTACAATGGTAATGCTCAGTCATTATTATTTTTCACAGATTGGGAACAATTATAATGCCGTATCAAATAGAATAGAATGTACCCATTTTAAGGTACTGATCGATTTACTACACCAGCTGGATGAAGCTGTACCTATCACTACCAGCCATATGATGTCACGAGTATCTACACAATCCTAAAGATGACATTTACAAAATAGTGTGCAAGAAACTAAGCTGGATATCATTTATTTATTTACAGGCTAATTCAGTGGGACCAGCTTGTTACTGAGTAAACAACAAGACTGAGCTTGGTCTAAAGTTTCTATCTTTCCATGTATAAATGCATTGTATTTGTTGATTCTTGTAGACTTTTCATGGTGGAAAATATTTTTTTTTGTTTGGTTGGTTGGTTTTGGAGCCTTTCTGATCTGAAGTTGTGGGATGCTCTTTCTCTTTAGACTGTAGCACCCAACAAGGAGCTTGCAACTATTGTCACATGAAGCATATACTACTCATTTAATCTACACAATGGGAAGGGAACTCAGATATGTCTCCATCAAAGCACTGACATTAGTAACTGTGGCAAAACAAAACTTTGGCTGCTATAAGACCACAGCTTAACGTGATTATTGCTGTGCTGCTTCTACCACATTTTATATTCCATTTATGAATCTGTCTGGTTCGAAGTTAGAATTAGACAAGTTATTTCCCCCAATTATTCTTGCAGAAGTCTAAAGCCTTAGAAGGAAAGGCTATCTATTATTAATGAGTAGATTGATAGATGTCCAATGGGGTTCACATGACATGGTTTCCTACAGTAGCATAAATGCATTATATTGATACAGAAGCATGTGGGAGCCAATCTGGTTCCATCTAGTGGAAGGCACTTGACTTGCCTGTAATGTAAATGCTTATAAAACGTTACTAAACCTTACAGTAATTTCTATATCTGACCATAACAGAGTAAATCATTAAGAACAGGCTAAATGTATCTGAATATTGGCGAAATCCAGGACAGCCTATGAGAAAGCGAACAACTACCCAGGGTCTCTGTAGACCCAGCTTAGTTCCACAAAAAGCAGTTTTTGCAGAGCCGGGTTCCCTGCCCCACCCCAGTGACAATTTTTTGAGACAAATTAATACATTTCAAGTGACAAGCACACCACTGGCAGGAGACAACAGGAACGTTTTTCCTAAAGGTCCTTTGTTTATTACTTGCTGTGCTTGCACTGTAATATTAAAAGATTATGGCAATTTAAGAAGCAAAGACTTTTTATATGTAAGATAATGCAAATCTATGTGTTTACATTTAGGTAACATATGTGTGTACATCCATACATATATTCTTACACATGTGCATTCTCTGCTGTCCAATTGTAAGAGATGGGAATCACTGCAGTGGGTGAGAGGAGCAAGGTGGTGGTCTTTGACTTCTCAAATGTACACTGCACCTGTTGTAAACACTCCCTACACCTGCAGCACCTTCCAATCCTTGCCTGTGACAATGAGGCCCTTCCCACAGGTACCTGACCTGCAAAATCCATGCCAAGTGCAACTCCAGACCAGAGATTCATAGCTGTTGTACATTAATATTATGCTGACTTTAATGGAGCTGCTAACTTACTGCAGTTGAGAGCCTGGCCAAGTTTACTTTTATGATTTCACATTTGAGAATACGAAGATTAAAATTTTAATTTATCACCATTTTTTTTTTAACTGGTGTGGAAGGTATTAGCAAAATATCATGTAATTTGTTAAACTAGTTACTTGTGAACTCCACTCAAAAAAACCCAGAAACAAGCCTTTGTTTTTCCAAGACATGAGCAGTGAGTTTATAACTGTATAGTTATGCCATTCAACGAACACATGTATCCGAACATATAATCATCCTGTACAAACATTTATTAGCTTGCTATTCATAGGCTAGATTATTTATTAATACAGTACCACTTCCACAGCACATCAGCTGTACAAGGACAATTTTTCTAAGTGGCTCTGATGACCATCTAACCCCACCCTTCAAACATTCACTGTAAAGCATCTTTGCAGTGTTCAGTATATGATGGCGACAGCTTGCATGTATAAACAGGACACAATCATGTAGCATTTGGGGTTTTTTTCTGAATTTTTCAGTTATGAATATACAATGTTGAGACTAATGAATTTCATCGTTTAGATTCACAGCATGAATTTCAGAACATCAGAAGCTTAGAAATGGTTGCAATATATTTATTTTTCTTGATGAGAGTCAGATTTATTTCTATTTTGTATTTTAAAAGTACCAGTACGTTAAATGGCAGAACGCTTCTAATTTACTTGATGTTTTTTTTTTTTTAATTATGAATAGAAGATTGAAAGCTACAGGTTACTTATTATGAAAAGAAATCTGTTATGTTCTAATTGGTTCTTCTGGGGAGAAGAAGTGATAGTTCTGTTTATAGCCACATTCATGCTGTCACTTTCCTGTATCACTAGGTAAAATAGGAAGTATTATCATCATCATCACCACATTGACTTTCATTTCTGGAAAATTAATGTAAATAAATGCTGCAGCCAAACATAGAAATGAAGCAGTTTTAACCTGATTCACTCATCTTTCCAAAAGTGCTGTCCAGTGCTGAATTATATTTAATTTTGTATTCTACCATGTCATACATATTCAATATCATAACTGCAGGCTGAATTTTTATATGTGTTTCTGGGTGTAGAGATGGGAGGACAAAGGAAGCTATTGACATATACAAAAAAGTGTTAGCATGTTTTGCTACTGAAAGTTTATGTTTTTTTTTTTTCCAATTTACCACGTATGGTGTAGCTACAGAAAATTAGATTACCCAAAACAAACATCACTTGTTCAAAAACTTCTAAAAGCTTTTTATTAGCAGACACCTAATCAGGTATTCTTTATAATGGATCAGCCAAAAAATTTTGTTTTCTGGCACTTTCAATCCTTGCTGTTCAGATACAAAATATGGTCCTATTCTGCAAGAAATACCAATGACCTCCAGTTCCCCTGCTTTCAGGACATTTTAAGAGGCAGTCAGAATGTTAGGTGACCTGATCCAAATGAAGGAATGTAAAAAAACCTAGGTAGTTGAACACATCAGATTTAAGTGTGAGGGAAAACTGGTGGCCGATACTAATCCAGCAACCTTAACTACGATAACAGACATTTATAAAAGCAAGAAGCATGGCACTACATTTTTAAGGGCTGTTGTACATGATACCTTTTTAATTTGCACATTCTATAAATTGTTAAAATTTTTCCTGAACTTTAAAAAAAATCTGTGGATGGAGCTACTAAGAGTTCAGAGACTGTGACCGAATGAAACATTTCCTCTAAACATCCTTTATTCTTACACCAGGAAGTAATATCAATTCCTGCATTCTTGTAGGCAAGAATGATTTGGGTATTATATAAAATCATGCACATGCTCCACAGTGCATGATATTGGCAATAACTTTCAAGTTTAAGGTCTTCAGATGCCTGGATTTAGTTTAACTAGTGATTCTAAATACCAGGTGGTAGCTAAGGTCTGGTTTCAGATCCAATTTTGAAAAAACTGCTTTTACCTTCTGTACTCCTAGGAAACCCACAGAAGAATTGAAGCCTCTCAGTGATCTGCAGATGTAACTTTGAAGTTACATTGCATTTTTGCCTGCCCTTTTTTTCTGTGTTGCCATAAATCTATTTTTCTCCTTGATCAAAAAATCTGAAAGAGTTTAACAGATCAGCTAAGTATAAAAATGTATAAGTGTAGTTCAAATCCTCATTCTATCACAGCACTCCTTTAAAATATCATTCCTAACCTTCTAACCACGTCAATTAAATTCAGTGAATTTTACACAGCTCTAAACATTTCTGGGAGTATACATTTTGATGTCAATTATATGACAACTATTTGATTACACAATCACCACAAAAGTAGTAGAAATTATAAACCTACAGAAATGTTTAATAATTTAAAACTATCAAGGATTCCATTAAAGGTTTTAGAGGATTAGAAACAAGGTGGTGGGCAGAAGGTAAATTCAAGGACATCAACTCCTTTTAAAGAAAAAAAAAGGCAAGGGAAAAAAAAAAGCATTTCAGTTTAAAGAAGATCAAATATTTAGAAGTTTTGCTAGGCTTTTTATTATTACTACGTTTTTAAAATCTTTTTTTCCCCTGTTTGTTGTTACTTCAAAAGCAATTTATGTTTTCCTGCATATTTTACACAGAAGGCAATTTTGGAAGGATGCTAATCATATGCGCAACCCAGCTAACTCTGTCATGATCACTGTACCACCAGGAAAATAGTTAAATAAAACAGATAGCTTGGATTGCTCTACATTAATGTATGTGCATGCATGCACACAGATGTACGTACACAGGAATGTGGTTTTGTTTCCAGTCTTGATCCAGTGATATATTCTGCAAAGTATAAACTGAATTAAAATTTCAATTTTTGTAGGAAAAACTGAAGCTAAGCACGCAAGTTTAGGTCAAGATATTCATTATGCTGGCGTTATCTAGAAGGTTCTATTTAAAATGACATAACTATTAAAACCATGCTACCATTTTTTTCTGTTCTGGGCTTCTTGCGCAAAATTATATTCAATATCACGATGCAAACATCTCACTACTTTCTGGGGATTTCCATCAGAGTTGCACAACTTCTACTGCTTTATGGAGACATTGCCTGGCCAGGAACAAAGGAACATTAAGTTCACTGACAGAAGACTACTCACCATCAAGCTTGAAAGTCATAATTTCCATGACACTTAAACTCTTATTTGGAGATGCATTTTTAATTCTAAACCTAAAAAACATTTAGCGTTAACATGAGTTAACATTAGTAACATGAATATCTAGCACACAACACAGACCACATTTTTATAATTTTTCTGTGGGAAATTTACTACAATCATCCCAGTATGAGTGTAATTCCTGTCTTTTGTATGAAGCCCACATAAATAACAAGATGAGTAGGCAGGGGAGAGATGAGTGTTTTTACAACTTCAAGCACTGTAGAGTGAGTACCTGAAATTTCACTTCAGATGATTATATAAAGAAACGAATCCTAAAATGTGCTAAGAATTTGAACATCTCCCAAATGATGTATTCCAGTATATAATCTCTTTTATACCTGTGCAAACTCCTCTCGACAATTTATAAGATAACTCATATTTTATCCTAACTATTGACCACACAACATTGATTTAAAACATCACAATATTTTTGTTTTCACAGACCCTCACTGACTAACTACAGTTTTCTCACCATTTTTTCCTTTGTTTGTGTACTACAAAAAACCCTCAAACCTTTGCCTTGTATATAAATATATAAGCATACCCAAAATGCACTCCCCTGCATTTTCACATCTTTGTAGAATAATTAGTAAATGACTGAGAGAAACCTTTTTAGTTTCCTCTTCATTCACTGTTATTTCATCACGTCCATTTGCATTTTCTGCTTATTCGATCATTTTGTTACAGGGTACTAAAGGGTTTGTCTTACACCCCATGCCTTCTTGGATACTATATGCTTTTGAACCTTCCCAAGGCTTTTTTCTTTAACTGTGCAAAAGAAGAAAACATTTTTTTTCATGCTCTTTAAATCCATATTTTGCCTATTTGAGTTCAAATGTGAGCTCTTCTGGACTGCAGAACAATAGATTGGCCTGTGCATGTTGGATGTTATAGATCAAGAGCAACATCAGCAGTTTCCTAACTGTGTGTACTTAAAATTTGCTGTGATACCTACTGTGAGGTGGGGCAAATGTTTCATTGGCCAGTTAAGCCTTATCACTCTGCAGAGATATGGAAACCTACCTTGTGCTTCCAGGGAGATATTGGCATTAAGAATGATAAAAACCTTGGCATAATGTTTTCAAACTAATCAACATGAGGCTTCTTAATGGCTCAAAAATTCAGTGCAGATAGAATGGGTTAATTCCATGGTTTAAATTTTAAAAAATGCTTTATTCAGAAATCTAGGTTGAAATGACATATAGGCAGAAGATAGCTGACACTTAGTAGCAATACAATACATGATTTTAGTGGAGTCTAGTTAAATCTTGGCAATACAAATACAATAACTGACAGGACTTTAAGGCTTAAATATATATTTTTAAGAAGCGTCTAAACTGTGTGTTCAGCAGTGTTGGCTTGATGTATGTCTTCTATGGAAACTTCTGGTAGGCTTACAGATACTAATTCCTTCTTTCTTTCTGACACACACAAGCTGCCATGTCAAATCTACATTCAGAAGCAGCTAAACACTTATTAGCTCTTGTTTGCAGTTTTAAAAAATGAGTCCAAGCCCTAGCTTGATTATGTGGTAGTATAAAGTTAAACAGTAAAAACTCTAAGGAGTTAAAAAGAATAGTTACTAAACAAAACACTGCCTTCCTGACCTCAGGGTCTTCTGGAGTTATGTTTCCAGTTATTAGTTCCTGACCTATAATTTTGTAAACAAATGTTCAGAATTTTTGCAGAAATCATGAAGTAAATAAAAATTTTGTTCTCTTTCAATTTCTTTGTGTTTTGTTTGTTTGTTTTGTTGTGGTTTTGGGTTTTTTTTGTGTGTGGTGTTTTTTGTGGTGTTTTTTTTGGTTTTTTTTTTTTTTTTTTTTTTTTTTTTTTTTTTATGTTGTTTTTTTTAATAATGGCATTTACCTTCTTTTTGCACCCTCTCAGGACTAGTTAAGTCCCTCCTGAAACAGCTCTTGAACACCAGTCCTTTTACAGCTGAATAAAACCTGGTAAATCACAAGGGACAAAGGTCTCTACCGCAGTGTACATAAAAAGAAGATTTACAGTCATATGCTGTATTGAGCAGCATTGTTGAATAGAGTATAGCATACTGCATCTTTGACAGGCTGAAAGAAACCACATGCCAGCTCTGATTTCAGACTTGCATAAGAGGCAGACCATGCTATATCTTCAGCACATCAGGAAATCAAGCAGTCAAAGGGATAGGGAAAAGAGGAACTGGGAAAGAAAGTAAGGTTCAGCCTGGTTTTGTTGTTGTCCTATATAATATGTAATATTCCCAGCTTCAGCTTTTTGCCATTTATACGCTCCCCAGGGCAATTGTATGGCACTTATTCACTTTAACATTATTAGCAATGAGAGGCTACAAACAAGATTTTGTGTAACACTGTTTAACCCAAACTGTCTGGGGAAGAAGGAAGAAAATATCACCCAATCTGTGTTGCCTAAGTACTTTCAGATCATCAGGGCAGGCAGGTTAGTATTTCAACCACTTTCTGTTTCTTCTGGAACTATCTGCATTAATCCATTCTTTGACAAAAAGGGAACTTATCTTCAAGTTTCAATCAGATAAGGATACTGTGAAAGGAATAATGGCCCTCCATTTATTTCTTAAAGATATTCAAACACGATTTTCAAAGAAATTAAATCTCAGGTAGCAGCATGATGTGTCCTCATGTTTACCATGGAGTGGTCAGGGAGGAGGATTCAAAATTATGTCTCTACAATCCTGAATGTTAAAGAAGACCAATAACAGAAAATAAAAATAATAAGTTTATGTGCATATAGGACAAGAGAAACTAAATAAAAAACTTCAGCATATAGTATGACCCATTTAGCCTTTCTTATGGTACAGGTATAAGCAGTGAGGATGATGGAAAGAATGTACAGATTATTCTTAAAAAAACCACACAATTTTCAAATTAAATGTCACAAACTTTTACAGGTTTTCATGAACCTAGCTCATATTAATGACTTCCAGAGTGAAACTGATATATTACTGTACTGTCAAAGTACCGTATGGTCAAAATGGCACTTGGAGGTCTCAATTTACCTTCTAAAATTGAGACAGTTGAAAAGTTCGGGCTTTTGTTCTTGTTTAATCCATGCATGACCACATTTTGCACAAAGTAGCATAAAATCTAGCTTAGACTGTTTAAGATAGTAGTTAATTTCCAACCCCAAAATAAAATACTAATTTTTGCTTAAAAGTATTTGTATTAAAGATGAGCCACACTAAATTCCAGCTTCAAGAAACTCTAAGTTTTGTTGAGTGGGTTTGCAGCCTAAACATAGATTTTGACTAGAATATTACGCAAGACACATATTCTCCCTAATCTGGTTAGTACATCACTTGACATGAACACCTGAATGCTGTGGCATGGACTCTTGTCATTACAGGCATACTGATTGGTGTAGAGGGAAAATCTTTAAAGAGAGAGCCATTCACCTGCAAAAGTCAAAGTACCTACATCTTTTCATACTACGTCACCTCATTTCCTCTGATTGCATCCAAGCCTCCTTCCCTAAGACTGCACTGTGGTTGATTACAAAAAGGGCTTCATCCTTTGAAGTCCCTTTTCATTGGCTGAATTACATGGAATTGTTTAAAAAAATGAATTAAGCTGCATTACACTTAGGAAAGTAGGATATGTCATATAGGATCCAAGAATGGAGTCCAACAAGCTTGATATCCTCTTTACATATAGGACAGTCCTAATTCTTCAGAGAAATGTGAAAGCGTCCAGAATTTCACACACCTCTGCCCATGCTTAGCTACAGAGCTGGATAATCACAGGATCACAGAATAATTCAGGTTGGAAGGGAGCTCTGGAGTCATCTAGTCCAACCTCCTGCATGAACAACGAACTGAACAACGCCTTCCTGACTCCAGCACCACCTAGTTTATGTTGGAACATGAAACTTTTTATATGACCTTTTGTAAGGTGCATATACAAGCTATAGATATTTCTGGACACAAAATGGCCCACTATCAGGTATTATTATCTTAATACAGGTTTAAGCAGACCTTTCATTTTATCTATGAATGCCAGGCAGTATGTCTCCATCGGCATACCCCAGCTCCTGGCATTATATAATGGACTTAAAGGTATCTGCAGATCAGTTCATTGGTTGGGCATGACTACCTGAATTTTATTATTTAATCTTGGAAAGCATTTCAGCTCTATATGACTCCCAAAGGTCCTACTTTTCCCCCAAATTATTGTTATTTATCTGCAAGACAGAAAGGAGCTAAAGAGAGGTCCTATCTCATTAAAGGTTATCAAAACTTAATTTAGCAAGTGTATGCTTGCAGGAGAATAAAGACAGAAGACCTGGTTCCCTCTTACCTTATGCCAATATAAATTCATTTCCTTAATGTAGGAAAAGATATTTGGGATACATCCTCCATTTCCTATTTTGTGTTTTTAGGAGCACATACTTGTAATCAGACTTTCAGTTGCATCCATTTCCAAATCCATTTCCATCTGGGGTTTCAGTGGAATTACTGTGAAATTAAAAGCAGAATGCAACCCTTTTGCTTCTCTCTCTTTTTATTTTCTAACTTTTTTTTTCTTGTGTGTGAATTTTTTAAAAAAGCAATTGGGTTTTTGTGAAAATACAAACCATACAGCATTTCTAAGCACACTAGAGACTTCTTTTTTTTACTTAGGGATTTATATTACCAATTATTCATTGACTTAGCCAAATGAAAGGGAAGTGAAGCTATTCTCCTAAGTGAAGTTTTCTGTTCTCTGAAAAAGCTTACCAAGAAATGGATACTTTAGCACGGGAGCAAGGACAATAGATGTTGCACGTTGCATGGAAAAAGAAGTCTTTTATAAACCAATCAATTTACTTTCTGCCTAGCACATATCCAATGACTGTTTGATTGTGTATCTGGGATGATAAAAGGTAGTGATTATCTTCTTTGTAGAATGTTCTCACAGATTTGGACAATGACTTAAAGATCACAGGCAACAGGAAAACTGCCTCTTCCCCCCAAATTTCACACTGTTCAAGCCTCAGATCTTGCCCAGGCATCTCCCTGGGAAGCATTTTTCTTTTTTTTTTTTTGGATAGTTGCAGAGCACTTGCTCGTGTTTTAGACCATTAGACACTGACCAGAACCCTACTGTGAACTCCAGCATTTACTACCATATCTCGCTTCCTTTGGCGCAGCTTCCCATGGGTGCGAGGCAGAACTGGTGCTCTCCCCAGCACACTGGCTGGGTGGCCATGAGACACAAACACGGCACATGCTAAATTATCCACCTGCCATGGAGATCTCGGAAGTGCTAGAGCAATTCTGTGTTTCTTTGTGCTGCCTTCAGTGCAACCGACAGCACCGGGATAGAATTTTCTCCCTTCCTAAAGTAAAGAATAGAGGCAGAAGTTGCAAATTTAGTCAGAAGAAGAGGCAAAAATCCCAGTGAATCAAAAATCACATAGCGTGAAATGTAGCAACTTAAAATAACTTAGAACATCCTTCAGCAATTAAGGGTGAAGCAGCTAAAATTTCCCCTCTCGCTGGTTAGAAAGGGGTTTCAGCCACCTGAACATGTAGAGATATGAATACTTTGAATATCCATTTGCCTTTTGAAAATAGAACTTAATTTGAGGAAAAATTATCTCATGGATTACCTCCATCTTTTGTAAGGAAAGGTTTGGGGACTGAGAAACTATAATGTGTTTTCCTTAGTGTTGTGATATAATAGAACAAGATGTACTTTTGTCTGAGCTTTGTGATTTTTAATGTTGCTTTTGTTGCACTGTGTTTATTTTGCCCTACAAAATATGAAAAGAGTAAGGCGTGTGGGTATTTTCCATACTAAGCTATACAATATTAATTCACAACTGTTTTTCCAAGTCTTGCGTTGTAGCGTGCTTCTAGAAAGGGCAAGTAAAGCTGATCTTGGACAGCGATGCTTACTGAGTAATAGGCAGAGATTAAAATGAAGGTCCTTCTTTCTTCTGTAACGCAAAGGTTATGTGATGCTGCTTTGCCTTAACATGACTCTAGACTTTTTCAGTTTATACCATGATTTGGCACTAAAGTAGAACTTAACATTTTCTGTTTTTCTTGAAAATTTAGTACTTTGTTCTGTTAGACAGATAATGATTCCTACCACTTCAACAAAACAAAAAGAGAAATCCACCTACTTTTAAGGATCAGTTGGAGAGTATTTTGCTGGCTTGTAACAAGCTATATTTCAATAGATATTTTATTTTCTTTTTTAGATACTACTAATTTTGTGGAACACCCAAACACAGTTCATATTTCTGGTCAAGAAGAAGGAGAAGTGCCTGGCAAAGAGACTTGTTCTACTACTGAGAAAGAGAGCATCAGAAGCACTAGGTTAGTCCCTCCTCAGAATATCTCTGGAGAACTGAAATTGGGTTGAGAACTGAAGACAGGTTGATATTTCAATATTCCATAGTAAATACAATTTGCAATGTGGTGCTGGAAATAATACTTGCTTTGATTTTTCGTTTGCCTGTTTTCTCAAGAAATGACGCTTATTTAATTAAACAAGTTGGAAAATGGCTTCACTGTGAGTTACACCAGAGATATCACGGTACCTTTGAAAGGAAGGAGCTACGGGGGTCATTAGAGTCATTCCGTTCTCTCATGTGCTGCCCCATACATTTTCTGTAAGCACTGGCATGCAATGAATGTCCCCAGGTCTCTCCTCAACAGATGAGGAGAGCATTTAGAATCTTATACTTTTTTCTTTACCTTGGACTAAATATTAACTCCACCTGCTCGAAACAGGTCATCCTCATGACCTGAGAAGAACCGCATGGACCATTCTGTAAATATTCACATGCCCTGTAACACCCCTGCAGGCTGGAATTTGTATATTTACTTTTAATTGCAACTCTCACCATTGGCTGAACTGGATGTCCCTGAGGTTCTCTAAGTCTTATAAAAAAATAGTTGACCAACATCCTGCCAGCTAAAGTAAAAACAAGATTTTGAAAGCAATGCCTTAAAACTGTTATGGAGGCAAGGCAAATCCCAAAGGGCTTGTGTTCTGGAAACTCTACTGTCTAAACTTGACTGTCTTCAGAGCTATCCCTTAGAAGCTGCCTTGTTTGGCAAATACCCTCTTAGAACCACCGGCATGTGGAACATTTTGAACATGGCCATTTCACTGCAGAATTTACAGTGTTGCAGAAGCACATTATTTCTCACAATAATCAGCAATAATAATTTCAGAGATGATGTCCTATTCTTATATCAAATAAATATTATTACATTTCTACTGAGACTCCAAAGTTAGGTATATACCAATGTACATTGATGAACTGGGTATTTCTATCTGTTATATTCATTAAAAAACGAAAGCTTTGAGGCTTCAGCTCTCATGAAAGAAAATAAGCCATTGTGAGTGTATCTTCTCCTTGCTACACTGGCAGTCCAGATCATCATTATAACCAACGACACTTCAGGCCTAGGAAACTGGGGATCCAGAACAATACACCCTGCATAATTAATATATTGGATGGTTTCAAAGCTTCTATTATTCTGATACCTGAATTTTCTAATTCCAAAATTAGATGCCAGGCTTCCTTGTCGGTCTCAGTGACCAAGGCCATACTTTGCGACACATTCTTTTATTAGTCATTCTCATTGCATAGACTGCTGCAGTAGACTGGTATTTTCTGAAATCCTGCATGCTGGCACTTTGGAAATCAGTGACTATCTCTTGAGAGGATAGGTCCGTTTTATGTCCAACTCAGAGTTTGTGATCTCTACCAACAATGAAACTGTGGTTTTCAGAAAGTGGATAAAACTCTAGGAAACAAGCTGAGCCCAGCTAATTATATGCAAACTGTAAAAAAAAAAATCATCAGATAAGCCCATCAAACAGCAGTTTCCAGATTGTGGTCTATAGATTAGTGGGTGGTCTGTGAGTCCATGTTCAGCAGCCTGCAGCTGCTCCAGAGAAGCTATTATTTTATTTTCATTTATATCACCTTAAAGAGAGTTTTAAATTAAAAGTTTAAGGCTAGGGCTGAAGAGTGATCCATAAAAAAAGTTGAATACATATTAGGTACAATGATCAAAAAAAGTTTGAGAACCATCATATTAAATGTAATGTCATTAATAGCATCTACTTGATAGATAATCCCATGCTGTAATGCAATGGGCAGATCTCCATTGGACTTACATCACGCAAAAGAACACAGAACATTGTCTAACATGTAAGTTAGACATAAAAGTCTTATAAACTTATTTATTAATTTGTTTTTCTATAAATCTTCTCGCAGCTTTCTGACCTGGAAACTAATTTTTTTTAATTAATCTTTTCAGAGGAAACCATAAAACTGACACAACTATTTTTCAGTGCCATCAATGTTTTCACGTTAGGGAGAATAAGCACATTTCATTTGTGCTCCAAAGCTTTTCTTAATATTAAAAATGCTTGAAAAACCACTTAATTCCTTTATGTATTTATTTTAACTAAATTTTTATATATTTCAACTCCATTTCCCTATTTGTGTGGTTACTAATGGCTTCATTCAACATGCAAACATATAAAATGCACATGTTCTTCAGCAACTCCTTGAAATATCCTTTTTCTAAGATGTTTGGCTAAGTGTCTTTAACTGAGAGCCAGTGTTTTTAACTGGGATGGGTTTTCCGACGTGCCCAAGTATTTTAGTAATTCAAATTCTATAGAAAAGCAATGTAACATGTAAAGTTACTTTTAAAACATCCTTTATCCATATCACTAACTTCTAAAACCAAGCCATGTATTTCCAGTTTTCACTGAAGTCAGACAGCTGATGATACATATCATATCTATACTATTCTCCTCATGACTGTCTCTCTGTCAACTGACATGCCTAAATTTTTATCCTGAGACTGAGGTTTTCAACTTTACATTTTAAAGGTAACATAGCAAACGGGAATTTCTTTCTTAACCAGTCCTGAGCTGAGAAAATGAAAATATGTTAAGGAAAAAGAAACAAATGGTACAGAAAATTCATCTTGAAAGATTTGTTTTCATTACTTCCTTGCTTTGTATGCTTTTCTGTGTATCGGAAGACAGAAAGAAGAACATTATGTTTTCTTGTGAAAGGATGATGCGGGGGGGTGAGGGTGGTAAAAAGTATTGGAATGGAAAAGGCTGCTGTTTTCATGTAAAAAACCGGCATGTTTTACCTTGTACTCTGGGGTTCCAAATTGCCAATCTTGTGATGCGCTGTCACAACTTATGCGTGACTGACTGGTTACAGAGCCTGCTGATCTATATGGAGAGGTGAGAATTTGTCACTGTGCATAAGCAGAGAGATCAGTCAGATATAGTGATAGATCTGTTCTTTGCCTAGATTCGTCTGCTGCTATATTAGGGTGGCTCAGCGGCTGCCAAATCAAATTCTGAGCCTAGTTTTGTGGTTGAAAAAACAGGAAAAAGAAGTAGTGATGTCCTGACACAACCACTTTGGGATGCAATACCCGTGGAGAAAAAAAAACACTCTTATAACCTCTGTGGTGTTGTGCTCTGTGGTCCTGGAGTTATTTCATAATCTTTCCCCAATCACTGCAGTGCACTCACAACACAGCACAGCATAGCACAATGCAGTAAACAGGTACCTACCTCTCCTGGGGCTGTCAGTAATGAAGACATTTTGTATAGCTAAATGTGTCACTACCAAAAAACATAAAACAGTAGCACAGCACTATAAAGGAGAACCTCTTCTTGCAAGAAGAAGGAGAGCCCTCATGCAGTGTTTGAAGTAGCATACAATGTTCTACTTGTTTTTTTAGGCTTGCTTTAAAACTGTGGAGCCCTTGCCGTGAACAGGTGGGCCCTGAGTGGGCTAATTCTCAGACAAAACTGCCCCTGTCTAGAAGCCAAGTTAGTGTGGAGTTCTACCAGCAAAAACATTTTTGGATGACATGCTGACTTTTTTAGTGCAAGCATTGCCATGCACCACCATAACTCAGTGGGCCGAGGTGGTTTATGCTTATCTCAGTTCAGAGCTCAGGCAGAGGTAGGATGCAAGCAAATCAAAGTCTCTGCTCAAATATCTGGCACTCCAAGCAGGAGCTCATGAGATTTGCAAAGAGAAGAGCCATTCTTGCCTCTGCAAACCTACCGTCCTCATCTGAGACGCTGTGATGTCTCTACTGGAGACACGGGTGACAGCTTACAGAAAGCCACATGTAGCATCCACTCCAAGTCAAAAATAAAAACACACAGGAGAGGAAGAAAGGATGAGCAGTATGAAGAGGAACGTGCTGGGTGCCTGCATAGTTAATGCTCTATTCCTGCCTGTATCTCCTCTCTCTTTTCCCTTTGGTGATTGGTCCGGGGACTCTCTCTCCATCGCAATCTCCTTAACACGCTGTGCTTTGTCAGAACTCTTGACCATAGGCAGACTAGATCTAAAAGTTGATAATTAAACTTAATCACTTTAACAGAAAAGCACATCAAAATTACACTTATCTAACAGCTAGAGAGATTTCAACAGAGTTGCAGTAGCATAAAATTGACAAAGTGAGGTGTCAGGCACACAGGATTTACAGAAGCGTTTTCCAGCCTATCTCTGTGCGTTTCCTAGAAGCTACAGACACAGCTGAGACTGCTGGACTAAACATTGGTCAACGCCTGCCCCTCGGCAGGGGATCTTGTGCAATGTGGCTGCCGGTCTCCTACCTGTGGTGGTGATTTATATTCTCAGTCATTATTTTTTAAACTAAAGGAGTCATTAGGGAGATAATATCAACTGTATCAAGTGTATTTAATTATACTGCTTTAAAGCTGCTTTACGGCTGAAGGACAGAAGACTCCACTCAGAATTTTGCAATCCTTACCACTTGTCGAAGAAATAGCAGTGGAATGTATTTTACCTTTTTTTTTCCACTGACATAGTGTAATAGTAGCTGTATCGGTTTTCATTTGTATAGATTAAGGTAAGTGTTGGTATGCAGCAGTTTGTAATGATGGGACAAAGAACCAGTGTTTCTCAACAACATTTCCAGAGCTGACTTTGACTTGCAGCATGAGCTTGGCCAAGGCACTCATCACATCATCCACACAGAGAACTGTGTCAGGGCTGCAGAAACTCATTCAACACAGCTGGGATGCTTCCCCTTGCTTGAACATCTTCAGAAGAGAGACCTTGCTGCAATCACAGCATACAAATTTTGCTATTAGTTTGCTAGGTGGTTTGTCCCTTAAACGGGAGACCATGAAACAGCTGAGAAGCAATGCAACTATCCATCGCCACGGAGTGAAATAACCAGCTGCTTGTTCAGCGGTGCCTTCACACCTGAAGCACAATAGTGCCATGAACATTGTATTGTTTGTGAGAGTCATTTTATTTAGGGTTTATGGCAGTAAAAAGAGTATTGTTTCATAACAAATTGGCACAAAACCCAAACCAAACATTAAACAGAGCTCTTCAAGTACTCCAACAAATTCTGAAAGAAAACATATCGCACATTTTCAATTTCCCTGAAAGCAGCAGCAACAAACAGTAAACTTGTGGAACAGTCATTGTTATGTGCTGTGCTGTTTCTTACAGAACTGTCTGTTTGTCATTGGTGTCTATTTAATCATGCCTGTTATGCTGGATTTTAAAGCTTAGTAAACACTTTACAAATCCACTCTGGTTTTAGACAGGCTTGTTCTTTGTGAAAGCTGAAATGACTGGATTCATCAAGGGCAAACCCCATACACAGTGCAGGCATAATCTTTCTGTGTACTGCAGTATGACGAGGAATCAAGGCGGCAGGAAATAAGTACATCAAAGCAGACAGAGTTACCCTGTTGGTGCTGTTGCAGTATTTTCCTTACTTTCACATAGAACTAAACACTGTACTTGACATGTAAAATAGCTGTCACAGAAACTTACTTTTCCTGCATTTTACAACTGCCATTTGGTGTCACAGTTAACCAGAGCCTATTGGGTCAACATGCAATGATAGGTTCAGCAAAAAAAAAGTGTGTATAAACGTATACATGCACGCTAAGGGAACACGACGGAGCTTTCCACAAACACCGCGCATGTATGATCATACAACTTAGGAAAGGACACCATGATCAAATATATAGTATTTTTGATTAATCAAAAACTTTGACTACTTTGGTTTTAATATTCTAGAGTGAATCAATAACGAATGGTTCAGAGAGGAAAAAGGTGGTGGAACATGGCCAAAACATGACCTGAGAAGATGTGGCTATATAAATACGTGTGTGTGTGTGTATACATACACACATGAATGTATATTATATATAATATTATACGTACATATATATGTGTGTATATCTCTACATATACACACAAAAAAGCTGCAGATGCTTTAAAATATGCTTTTATAGTATCTGATGTCAGATTTTCTCTGAACCTATCATTTAGCAGTGATTGGATGTTAGTAACAGAGAATATTCACAATTCATTATTTAACATTTGCACAAAGTAACACCAGTAGATGCATTATTACCTGCTGTAGTAAATACTTATTTTTAAAGACTTCACTAGGGATTGGGAGAGCTGCTTAATGAAAAGTAGCCTTGACAGAACGCGCAGCTTGGAATCTGGCTTCAGCACACTAGATCAGTTTATTTTCAGCCAGAGAGACAACATGTCAGCTCAGCTAAAAAAGATCGCAGCATTTCTTCATGCAGTGCTAGCTTTACAGAAGTTTCGGAGTTGCCAAAAATCTCTGAACTCATGAACCCAAACATCAGCTGAGCCAATATTCTCAAGGTAGAATATTTTCAGTAGAAATATTCCACATAAGTGGCTCTGTCCATGTTTATGACTCACAGATTCAGCCTCAAGGACTGTGTATATGAGGGCAGTGGGAGAGTTTCAGACTGCTGAAAAAATTATTGCTTTTAAAGGTCAAATGGTGTCATAGCTTTTAATGTGAAAAGCCTGTCATTTTTAACAGTTCATTTTTTCACTAGCAACAGATAATCAGTCCATTACCTAGAATGTAATATTTGTTAAAAAAAAAACAAAAAACCCCCAACCAAACACAAAAACACGTATTTCAAACTAAGTCACAACTTCGTGCGCATTTGAAAAGATTTATCTTCAAAATGCTGGCAGGACTGGCATCCAACTGTAGGCAAAGTAATACTATACTGAAATACTATATTGAAAAGCACTATTATATTGAAAGGAATATATCTGCGTATACCTGGATACTTGGCCTGATTTCCAAATGTCCTGGTATCCTCCTCTGAAAATGTTTGTTTGTATTAAATAAAAGAATATCTGGAGGCTGGAAGATTTGGGGCTGACCTTACAGTTGCTTTGTTTTTCCTTTAAGATTAGTAAACCAATCTTCATTCAAGAAGTATATTATACTCAGCAGATGCTGGCGAGAAAGAAAATTCCTAAAACCACAGAGCAGGTACTGAAAGCAAATAGTGCCAGCCACTGTATAGGCAGGCTGCCTGGCAGTTCAGTTTGATTAGTTGTCATCGGCTTGGTAAAATAATTAGTAAAAATGCCAGTGTGCCGCTTGTCAGTTTACAGCTTTAAAGAGGTGTTAGCTCATACTGATAGACAGCACTGCTCTTTTCCAGTATAGCAAAAGCAAGAGTACAGTATAGCAAAACCATAAATATTAATATGTATCACCAGGTTTACCACTTAGGAGTGTCACCTTGTGATTAATGGGGTGAGAGCCCGTGAGCTGTAAAGCAAAGCTGAGATGAACGAGACGTGCTTGTAGGCTAACATATAATTCCTATTGTACATTTCAGCATATTTGGCAATTTAAAAAATAAAATCATAATAACTATTAATCATGATATACAGAACGATGAGCTGTTTCATACTAGCACATGCGGGAAGACACCTGTTCCATTTCAGCCAGTTTACTACACAAATTCTTTCATGCATAGGCTAAATTTTTATTTGCTCTGTGCAGATACTAAAACTGCAGTAATGTTTTTGGCAAAAGGCAGTATTTGCCAGATTCTCCAACAGGCATGCTCCTCTTTCCTCATTGATTGTCCCTACAGTTGAACTTGCATGTTTGATCCGTGTGTACGTATTTATAAAATCTAACAGTGGTGGCCGCTTACATGCGCAGGCAGACTCAAAGGTGGTGACACATCCAAACTTTGGGAGATTTGCAGAACTTTCTGGAGTCCTGAATGTATGCCAGCGGGTGAAGAGCTACTTTATATAATATGCTTTATGTAAGACACTCTTTATGAGTCAGACTTCTCACAATATAGCCATTGTGTGTACCAGCACCCTGCAGAGGGTTCAGCATCATGTCTGATCTAATTCATGTTAAGGTTTTGCTCTTTAAATGGTTGAATCTTAAAGCCTTCACGGACTATTATGAGAGGGCTTTAGTTCCACTGACTTCACCACTACAAAGTTCCTAATGCCATACAAAATAAACACTTTGCTGCAATACTGTAATATGCTTTTAATTTGGATTTATTTATTAATGAAAAATTTATTCAACGTGATTTTGTATTCCTTTTTTTAAAAAGTTGTATATTACTTGATATCTAAAAGTCTTGTTTACTTCCAAGCTTCCCATAAAACAAGAGTCACAGTGTATTCCTGCAACTCTTCCCACCTTATTTTCTGAAAAAGAAAGGTTAAAAATTCTCTAAAGAAGGACAATGTGGAAAAAAGGAATTAATGATGCCATTGAACCAAGGGACCCAACTGGAAAAATCTGCTCTTTTTACTCATGCCATGCTATCCCCACTGGCCGTTATAAAAAAAAAATATTTTCATCAGTGTTTTCTGGTCTGTGATCTACTACCTGCTTGTCATCTTGTAATTCATATTTCAATTTTAGCTAGTAACAGCCATATCACATTCACAATAGCTGATGTGCTAGCTGAAACAATCCAATTATTTACAACAATAATGTGAGCAGCGTCTCAGCTAAAACTTCTTTTCTGACACATTCCTCTACCAATTAATAACTGGAAAATTCCTTTAGTTTATATGAGATCATAAGAGATGTGGAGAAGCAATGTGCCAAAACCCCTTCCCATAGATTTTTCCCAAGGAGCGTCTCAGTCTCTGGCTAATGCACTGCCTCCATCCCAGCAGAAGAAAAAGAATGTGACAGCACAAACACTTCTTTTAAAACAGGGTTGAGAATAATTACTACTATAAGTTCCTGTGATGCATTTTATTGCTCTGCCATGTGGAAGTCTGATTTAGAAGCAAATGTTGGTTTCTGTACTGCGGGCTGTGCGATACATACGTGCATCTGTGTTTGTGGTGTGTGAGCAAGGCCAAGGAGAGGGCTAGGACCTGGATTTATACACCCAGACACCAAAGCTCGATGGTGCATCCTCTTCTATGTAAAAGTGACAGTTCTCTGTAACTACACATGCCTTATTCTGTTAGTTGTGCATTTGAAACCTAAAGTCCATGCAACAGCTTAGAAATATTTCAGTATTAGCAGTCTAGAAAGCAATAAGATACTCTTATTTATGTGTGAGTGTCCGCACAACCTGTTAAAAAAGAAACCACCTTTATTTGGTTTACCATCAACACAATCAATAGGGAGGTTTATGATTTTCCTTTTGATACTGGAAAAACTTTTTCCAACTTTGAGTATTAGCCAAATCTAATTCCCCCCCCCCCCTTCCCACTTCTTGCTTCTCAGTGCCACCTAATCTAGGTGCTATTGATGATCATTGGTGTGAATCAGCCATCTTGCCTTTTTACCAAGTTATTCAGGGCTCCTCTGTAGCCAGGCTCTTTTGTTAGTGCTATCCTGATACAAAAGCACTGTACAGACATTTTCACAAAGAATTCACTTTAAATGCAGCCTGAAAAGTTGCATGAACTTTGGGTACAGGTCTGTAAATGCAAGCACAGACCTTACAGAAAATTCCTGGGTTACCATTACAAGTTTTCCTTAGTTCCATGAATTAGTATGAAATTAATAAATGTTAATTTCTCACAAAAACATTTTCTTATATCAATACTATATGAAATATATGAAATATTATCAGTCTAGCAAAGGCAAGAATATGGTTTCTATTCAGGAGAAGGATATAGAGCCATGTAAGCCTCTCATATACTCTCACTGTAATGAATAATTTTGAACAGTGTGTTTTCAGAAGGATTTCTTAATTTTTCTGCTCTCCCTCTAGCACTTATTTTGTTGTTGTTTTGTTGTCTTTTCTTGTTCTTTCAGCAACTTCAATTTTTTGAACCTTCTTATCATATACAGTTTCCCATTAATTCTTTACTCGCTGTTTTGAGTTTTACTCTTCCTGGAGGGTCTTGCTGTCAAAATACTGTCAAGCTGTCAAAATACTTCTTTTAGACTTCTCCTCTCCCTACTGCAGTATTATCCTGGACCCTTTACACTCAAGGTCTATTTGTATGGGAACACCAAATTATAAGAATTTGGACTGTAGAATTAAGCATCAAAAGCCACATTTTTAGCGCAATTTCAGTCATGAAATATGCATTAGAATGACAAAATCAGTATAGCCTCACTGATTAATTATGTCAGAGGTAATTAAACAGCATAATTTTAATTATTGCATATTTTCCCTGTAGTAAGAATAGGGAAGCTATGGTTATACCAAATAGTATTGAAATAACTCACTTAATTTATCTCACTACAAATTGGCAAGTCTTTGAGCGTGGCTACTGCTAAAATATTGGCACACAGACAGTTTTACAATAATATATTCAGTATTGCAAATATTTAATATTGTAATATTCACTTTGGAAAATGGCCATGTTCTGCATTTTAAAGTAGCTTTTTTATGTGGGTATAATAACTTCTCATCCTAGCGTTACATATGTAAATCCCTGCACATTAGGGGCAGAATATAATCTTTATTGTGAAGTTTTAATATGCATTGCACATGGTTTGTGCATACAGTAGAGTTTGTATTCTACACTAGATTTTTGAAGTCATTGACAATACTTTTGAAGGATAAAATACAGTGCTGAACCAGGACCAGAGAAAAGCAAATTGTCCTTCTCTATTCACCAAGACAAGTTCAGCTACTGAATTACAGAATTAGATTCTATAGGATAAGACCAACCTCGGTAACCTGAAGAATAGTACTTTTCTGAAAATAGGAATGGTTGAGAAAGGCATACACCCAGTGTACAAGCTTACATCCCCTCTCCTTAATGAAAGGTCAAAACCCAAGGTCATCTTCAGTGGGGAGCATTTAAATAGGAAACAACATCTAAACATATGTATAGCTGTCAGCAAGGTCTCTGGAGGGGTTTTGGGTTTTGCTCTTGTTTTTTTTTTTTTTTCNAATTCATCTGACATCCACTGCCTCAGCAGCTCAACACAACTCAAAAACAGTTTTCAGTTGGAGGAGAAAAAACCATTCAACACGACTAGCTGATACATACCTAATCATTCCCCCGTGCTCAGAAGATGAGATGAACGCTCCATGTGGAACAGACATTTTACCTATTCATGGATTTGTTTCAACCGCTGCATACGACCAGCAAGTTTCCTCTACGAATTCCGATAGTCCATCTTGCACAATGTGGCTTTCGTTGCTTATTGTGCTCTTGTTCCCCTTCTACCAGGTCCTTGGGGACCTACAAGGCTGTCATGCCGCGGGCTTGGACCCAAAAGGATCAAGTCAGGCACTGTATCTCACCCAAGAGAGACCTGTAGGCAGAGGTGCTAAATGATGCTCCCCACACAGCTTCAGGGACTCGGTTCCAGCTGACAGAGCTGGGTGCCATGTAGGTTAAAAGTCTTCTGTAACACAAATAAACTACCTGTGGGAAACCTTGCTGCACAAAATTTAATGCCTGCAGCTCATTCATGATAAGGAAGTTGGGGATTTAGGGCAATAAGGCCAGAAATGGATGTGTCCACCCTTGTTCTAGGTGGAAGGTCTAAACACCAGGTTTTACAGACTGGGTCTAGGCCACTGGCAGCAGGCCCTTTTGCTTCTTCACTTGCCCCTGCACCCTATAAATCAATCAAAAGTATTTGAGGGTGGGTTTTTTTGGTTGCTTTTTCTTTTTCCCCCATAACTGCCAGATTTCCCATTATATGAATTACAATGCCTGGAGTAAAGTTTAATAAGTGTCTCAGAAGAGCTGTTCTTTTATTCAAAGGGAAGTCAAACAATATTTGTTGAATTTTTAATGATAATCACATTCAGATAATAAAGTTACCAGAAAAATGCTCTCGGGAATACGCAAGTGTCAGAAATGAGTTACAAACTGGCAGTAACAGCACACAGCCACATTTTTCAAAGGAGGTTTTTAGTGTTTCTGGGGCTAAGGCTGCAACAGTACCTGCTTTTTTAATGTGAAATTAAGGCCTTACTGTAAGGGGAACGTATGTCTACTTCAAATCCGCATATTCAATTTAGTTCAAAATATCTTTTCAGTGCCAATAAATGTAAACTTCAATTTCTAGCACTACTGAAGCAATTTGTGTCTGAGGATATATCTCTGCACTGAGGAGTCCCAGTTTAAAATTAAGACTGGTAATGAAAACGGAACATTGGCAGTCATAACCCTGAGAAGTTCAAGATGTATTTTCATATGATGTTTTACGAGGCTTGTGAGCTTGACTATCGTTCTCAGCAGCGGCTTTGTAACCTGTGGGGCTGAAAGCTGTGTAGTCAAACTCACAAAATTCCTGTGGAAACTTGGCAACTGTCAGTTTTCTCTGAAAAGTTACACACGTGTATGGATCGGGACGTTTTCTGAATACAAGTACACATAAATGTGCACAGCTGGGTGCTTAAGTCCTTTGAGAAATGTGTGGCCTCTCTGGAAATTAGGAGCCCAGCCTCCCCATCACTTAGAATGAGACTATAAAGCAACATACACGTTTCTGCAAAATTCACCCTAAACTGATTGAAATGTGTATTTGAGCACTAAGCACTCTCTACTAGGGAAACAAACAAGATTTGAACCATGACCAGCTTCCTTTCCTACTATTTGCTCCAAGTTTCCCAGAAAAGCTATTTCGAGTGTCTTTACAATGAGCATGGCATGAAGTCTGTGCATCAAGATCAGAGAAGAACAGTTTTAAATAATTTATTGTGTTCTGCTACAAAACCAGCAACTCAGCAATCACTGTTGGTGCCAGAAACAGTCCGATATTGCCCCTTCAATCATAATTAAAAAATTAAGCGAAAAACTGTTCAATTAAACAAAAGGTTATTAGTCCAAAATTAAATTTATAGGGTCTAATACAGAAAGGTGCTGACCGACCCCCCCAGAGGCATTGAGCAACCTCATGTACCACAGCGGCAGGTCACAGAAACAACTCAGATATCCTATGACTGCACTGTGAGGACATCGATCTCCATCAGTGAGGTCTACATAAGGGCAACCTACTAATGTAAATACATTTGCCACTGTGCTACAAGATTAGGATACTTATTGTGGCTATTACTTCCAATTCTTCTTTTTTTTTTTTCTTCTTGTATTTGATGTCTGTGTGCAGCTTTGTGAGAGTTTTATACAGATGTATTGTGGACAAATATTTAAAAATATTTTCAGCAAATATTTCCCAGAAAAAAAAGATGTATTTAATTTCAGTTTATTTGTGCACCTTTCACACTCATCGTCCACAAATATTTTAGCAAATTTACTAACTTCCACAAACAACTGAATATTAATGAATTTTGAATTTATGAGTACTTACTTACACTAGAAAGCCACACGTTAGGGTACCCTTCGTTGCTTAAGAAACAGACACTGTACCACATGTTGTATTTTTCAAAGAGAATAATCACATCAGGACTTTTAAATATCAAATATTTCCAACAGATTGCTTATGGACAATCTAGAGACTTAAGACTATTTATGGAGGAAATTCAAGAATTAAATGTTACTAATTGAAGGACACTGCAGTCTCATTTTGTGTACTTGAGAACACAGGAGAAGAAATTGCTTAAAAAGGGATAGTTTGCCTGCATTCCATAGATTTAATTACACACATACACCAAACAAGCCGAAATAACCACACATTTCCCCCACATGTTCTTAACATCAGAAATACAAAAGTCTTGCATCACTATCTGTACACACCACACAAACTGGAGAACTAAGGCAGACAGCTGTTCCCTCTTCTGTTGCTTTCCTCAAAAGGATTTTAGAGCCATTACTGCTTGCTGCCACAGTTTTTCAATTGTAAGCAAACCTTTATCCTATAATGAAAAATCAATATGCCATCCAGTTTTTATAATGTTTGCCTTTTATTTCACTGAGTCTTTAACAATACATGGTAATGCAGAAATTTATTTTGTTTATTTTCTTCAGTATTTATTTCAACTATGCAAACTACGCGATGATGTTTCTGTAATTATGACATGCTGAGCTGAAGGTTATTCAAGAAATAAATAGAAAAAAACTCCCATGACAAAAATTACAGAATTTTTCTAGATAAATTTCTTTAATTCAAAGTGTATTTCTTTAGTATTCCCTTAACTTACAAAAAATAAATCTATTGCTTATTTAACATTCACAGTTATTGTGTATTTAAAATTGAATTACCAGTCTTAACTATTCAGAGACAACACAAGTGAACCTTGACAGAATCTTAACTCCCACCTTAACTATATTATATATCCTACGTATTAACAGCATTCATGAAATGTTGAAACTTATGGTTTCAACTTTCTAACCAACTTTCAAGCTTGAAACAAGTAAATTTATGAGTTATCTCTAGTATAGCAGCTGCAATAGGAAAGGGAAAATCCCAGCTTACTTGCAGTATGAAGACCACTGTCTCAGCTGAAAAGTTAACTTGAATGATCTTACATGCAGAAAAACAATTTTAGGTAAGATTGAGAGGCAACTAACAGTGTAATCTTCCCATATTTTCCACACCCTGGACAGAACAAACAGCAAACATGATCTCATTTATACCATAGAAGTCCAAAGTTTTATTTCGGCACATCCAAATCACCGCAACAGAAACCCTTATATGCAGGCAGAGAATATAGTGGGGGAAATATATGTATGAATTCCCAGCCTGAACTTATTCCTATATAAAATACATTTATGTCCAATACTAAGAGGTATGGTAAGAAACATAAAAGGTACTTGCGTTACTCTCTTGACGATTGTAACACTCACCACAATGACAATGCAGATTTTCTGTGCCAGAGCAAATACTTCAAAGCTACTAAAATCAGCCAAAAGACAGAGATTTCAATGAAAATTTTGAGAATGCCCCAAAGACATTGCGAATACTTAACGAAAGCTAATAAGATTGAATGTCCATGCAATTAAATTCCAAGTTTTTAGTATTAAAACTCTAATAATTACAATTATACACATTTTGGTTAAAATTAAAATAATAATAATTTTAAAAAACACAATGTACCATGGTGAAAATGCAAACATTTTGATACCTTTCCTACAAGTTTCTCTTTTAAAATACTAATGGCCTGCAAAAAGGTCTTACTTAGTGCTGTACTGAAGGCAAAAAGAGCACATGTGCCAAAAACACAGGGAAAGGCTCCAACACGTAGCCCTTTTCTGTCTTAGGAGCCAAAAGTTTCAGACATGGTTCTGGGAAAAGCCCAGACAGTTTATTTAGGGCAATACACTAACAGCAAGTAAAGGCAATCAGATACCAGACGACTTTATTCTGTGGTTTGTTTCAGAAATATTACAACAGCTTTCTAATTTGGCATATTCTTATTGTCACCCTGCTTATTTCAGTAGGAGCTTTTTATCCTTCTTATCCTTCGCACAACTTTTCCTCTTCTATTTGTAATCATTCTTATTTTCTATCAGTGTGTAACATGGAGTGGGGGAAAAGCGGTGGATGCATTCAATTTCAGCCATTGATGCTTGAACGCCCCAAGGGAAAATCTGCTATCTGGTAAAAGAAACTTAAAAAAACACCCTGCCATTGATATAACAACATGCAGATCTTAGCAAGTATTAAGTTAACGTCCAAACGTCCCAGGAGTGTAGCAATTGTTAACCCTACTTTACAAAGGAATAAAGCTGAAATGTAGCAGGGAAAAGAGCTTTAGAAAGCTGACTTTGGTGCCTCTTCTGAACATACTGCTCATCACCTCTAATTTTGCAAGAAAATTTTGGAGAAGAGGTGGTAATTCAAATAAATGTGTGTGCCGAAATAGAGGAAAAAGCTCACACTTCAATTGCTTGATCCCAGTTACCTGACCAACTCAGAGTTACTAGTCACTCGTTGACACATGACGGGAACTGATTGGCCACGATATGATCCAGCAATATTAAGTAACACATTGCACCTAGTGCAGTTTAGGCATATAAGTGAATAAAGGAAAATAAAGTAGTGGCAAAATATTCATCGAAACAAAACGGCAACAGAAAGTTTAGAAATAGAAGTAAGGACAAAGAGGCAGTAGAAGGATGAATAAATTATCAAAACCCTATAGAAAATTTATGTTTTCCATATTTGAAGTTCTTACAAAGTCAACTGAACAGAAACCTATCATTATCCAAATACTTCATGTTACTGGAGACATCATGATGTCATTATTTCATGTAATGACACCAGAATTTGTGACATTTCATACATCCATGATTCAGTCAGGAAGTCTGTGTTTTGATCTTTTTTGTTTGACTATGTTTTGATTGTTTAGCTAGATTTCCCCAACAGGAAATCAACATTACAGGGTTTCTGTTGAAAAGTAACAGAGAGCAGAGCTATTTAGGCATGCAGTGTATGAAATTTCTTGTGATTCAATTAGTAATTGTTGCTAACATAGAGAAAGGGATGTTATTATTGTACCATCATAGCTGGAGAGAGACAATTAGGATACAGTTTCCAACAGGTCCATCGCAAAAGCACCTCTGGGATAAGAGAAGAAACAGAGTTAAGGGTTGCTCACCTAGAGAAAAGATCAAAGGAAATAAGAGTGCAGGCCTAGCAGGACACGTGCTGTTAAAGGGTTACACGCAGCAAGGTACTTGGTATGGGGTTAAGAACAGACTTATTATCTGAAAAGAGAAGTGCGTCGAGGAAAGAGAAATCAGAGACTGGAGTCCTGGGCTTCGGGTGCAGTGCCAAGGAAAGCTTGGCATCGGAGGAAGGATGCTGTAGTGAAAGGGTGGCCTCCCTAAAGGGGTGGGGGCTACACAAAATCCAGGGCTAGTTTTGCATACATTACCTCAGTGTCGTGATAGCTCCGTATAATCTGAGCAACAGTCTTTAAGCAATGAAAAGCAGCCCTTTCCTCAACCAGCACCTACGTAATAGCAGAGAAGTGATGTCTAAACACAAGCTGTGATGCACATACTGTAAATCCTTAATGAGAAAGAGGTTTCACTGGCAGAGGAAAATGCTTTGGTTCAAGTTTACTTCAAACCTCAAGGAAGTACAACTTTGGAAACAGCTGGAAACACTCACGTAACAGCAAAAAAGACAAGAAGAATGCTGAAGGGAAAGGACCTGACATAGTGAGGCTCACTGAGACAACAGGGTAATGTGGCACAAGCAAAAGTCTTTGGAGACACACTCAGACCAAAGTAAGAGAAAATGTAAGGAATATGTAGGCATTAATTCCATATTGCATATCTCTCTCCTGCATGCAGAGAGTCTTGTGAGTATTAAAAGAAAAACGAAAAAAAAGAAAAAGGAAATAAGTTAACTATTAGGAGCCAGGCCTTATTTCTTACGGAAACAGATTAAAAAAAAAAGAAAAAAAAAGAAAAACAAAACAACCCCCCCACACTTTTTGTTATCTGTGTTTAAGTCAGATACACACAGCTCAAATGATCAGTATATCTTTGGAGACCCTCTGTCTTTGTCTTACAAATAGCAGTGGAAAAAGATTGAGTGATTTTACTCTGTCAGCCAGGAGGATCAAGTTTATCTTGTACAAAAGAACAAATTATTCAATTGGCTATCTAATAGCTTAGGAGAAGTCAAAACAAAACCCCTTGAATTTCTGAGAAATATCTTTATTGTGCACATGGGACAGAGCTGGGGGACAGAAATAATGGATACTCTAAAATCATCCTTACATTCAGTAATTCTTATTCTACTCTATCCCTCGTGAAATCAAGGGGACCGTTGCCACTCTCCATCATCTTTGAAAGGTCATGGAGAACACGTGAGGTGCCTGAGGACATTGGAAAGCCAATGTAACTCCAGTCTTCAAAAAGCACAAGGAGGACCCAGGAAACTACAGGCAGGTCAGCCTCACTTCCATCCCTGGAAAGGTGATGGAACAGCTCATTCTGGATGTCATCTCTAAGCACGTGGAGGAAAATAAGGTTATCTAGAGTGGTCAACATGGATTCAGCAAGAGGAAATCATGTTTGACCAATCTGATAACCTTCTATGATGTCATGACTGGCTGGGTAGATTAGGGGAGAGCAGTGGATGTTTTCTTCCTCAATTTTAGCAAGGCTTTTGACACTGTCTCCCATAACATTCTCCTAGGTAGGCTTAGGAATTCTTGGTTAGATGAGTGGACAGTGAGATGGATTGACAACTGGCTGAATGGCAGAGCACAGAGGGTTGTGATCATGCGCTGCAGAGTCTAGTTGGAGGCCTGTAGCTAGTGGTGTTCCCCAGGGGTCAGTACTGGGTCCAGTCTTTTTCAACATATTCATCAATGACCTCGATGAAGGGACAGAGTGTACCCTCAGCAAGTTTGCTGATGACACAAAACTGGGAGGACTGGCTGACACACTAGAAGGCTGTGTTGCCATTCAGCGAGACCTGGAGAGGCTGGAGAGTTGGGTGGAGAGGAACCTAATGAAGTTCAACAAGGGCAAGTGTAGGGAACACCTGGGCAGGAATAACCCCATGCACCAGTACAGGTTGGGGGCTGACCTCCTGGAGAGCAGCTCTGCAGAGAGCGACCTGAAAGTGCTGGTGGACAACAAGTTGACTGTGAGCCAGCAATGTGCCCTTGTGGCCAAGAAGTCTGGCCAGCAGGTTGAGGGAGGTTATCCTCCCCCTCTACTCTGCCCTGGTAAGGCCACATCTGGAGTACTGTGTCCAGTTCTGGGCTCCTCAGTTTAAGATAAAGACAAGGAGCTACTGGAGAGAGTCCAGCGGAGGGCTACAAAGATGATCAAGAGACTGGAGCGTCTCTCCTATGAGGAAAGGCTAAGAGACCTGGGTCTGTTTAGCCTGGAGAAGACTGAGAAGGGGATCTAATCAACACTTATAAATATCTAAAGGGCAGGTGTCAGGGTGGGGCCAGAATCTTTTCAGTGGTGCCCAGCAACAGGATAAGGAGCAATGGCCGCAAACTGGAACACAGGAAGTTCCATCTGAACATGAGGAAAAACTTCTTTACTTCGAGGGTGACAGAGCACTGGAAGAGGCTGCCCAGAGAGGTTGTGGAGTCCCTTCTCTGAAAATATTCAAAACCCACCTGGACGTGATCCTGTACAACCTGCTCCAGGTGAACCTGCTTTAGCAGGGGGATTGGACTAGATGATATACAGAGGTCCCTTCCAACTCCTGCCACTCTGTGATTCTGTGATTCTGTTTGAAGAACAATCTGCTACACAGGGTAGTGCATAAATTCATGTGCATTAACTTGATTGGGCAATTATGTTTAACAGTAGCCTGATGCTGTGGTAGGACAACAAGTGACTCAGTTCCCAACCCTGCTGCTCATCTGCCGAACCACCGCTGCTGGTAGCAGAATGAGCCTGTGAGGACAGCACTGTCCAACGCTACTAAATCGATTGCTAATCCATGCCACCTATCTTAACACCTGTATTAAGCCTAACTTTGTGAACTTGTGATCAATGTGGATGCATACTCAGTACATAACCAGGAATGAAGATATTTTACCTTGCTATGGAGCATGGAAAAAAATAACGACAGCAACAAAACGCTGCAAACAAATCAAACTGCCTTAGCTGCATTCTTTAGGACTTCGATAATCTTTCAACATTCTTGTTTACTGTTTGGGAGTTGAGGCTGTTTATTTAGAAGAAACCAGCATCGTTCCATTAAAAGTGAATAATGACTTCTCACTCTGACAGTGATCTCCTAATGCACTTCTAATTATAATGTTTAAAGACACTGATACAACTCATCCATTCATACAAATTATCAGCTGAAGAAAATTATCACAACTTCAGCATTTTCAGCAGAATAATGATGATTAATACATGTTGAAAATTAAGACAGTTGTTTTACTGCTGCATAGTATGGCAACTAAGGGCTAAATATGTAGAGACATGAAGACACCATAATACTCACCGTTAGGAACTCACACAGGTTTCAGAGACTTTATGAGGGGTGGTGAATATTCTTAGTTTCTCCTCATGACACTGTTCAATTTTGGACTATCTGTCCTTTAGAAAAAAGGTGAAGTAAGGAGAAGATCAAGAGAGAATATGAACAAGCTTGGTTCTTTAGCTCTGTCACCAAGTCACTTAAGGAGGAAGCTCTTGCTCCAGTTCCTGACTCAATAGCTATTTTTCATAGAATCATAGAATCATAGAATGGTTTAGGTTGGAACGGACCTTAAAGATCACCTAGTTCCAACCCCCCTGCCATGAGCAGGGACACCTTCCACTAAATCAAGTTGCTCAAAGCCCCATCCAGCCTGGCCTTGAACACTTCCAGGGATGGGGCCTCCACAAATTCCCTGGGCAATTTGTTTCAGTGCCTCACCACCCTCACAGTGAAAATTTTTTTTCCCAATATCTATTCTAAACCTCTCCTCTTCCAGACTGAAGCCATTACCCCTCGTCCTATCACTACAGGCCCTTGTAACAAGTCCCTCTCCAATTTTCTTGTAGGCCCCCTTCAGATACTGGAAAGCTGATACAAGGTCTCCCCAGAGTCTTCTCTTCTCCAGGCTGAACAACCCCAACTCTCTCAGCCTGTCTTCATAGGAGAGGTACTCCAGCCCTCTGATCATCTGCGTGGCCCTCCTCTGGACCCACTCCAACAGGTCCACGTTCTTCTTACACTGAGGGCTCCAAAGCTGGATACAATATTTGAGGTGTATCCAGTTTCAAATTTGGAAAATAGATCCAAAGTCAGAGTATTAAATTAGGATGTTCAGTCTTGCTCTCTGGGACTAATGGATCATGCTTGCCCTGCTTCTGCCCCAATGAATCTTTAAAAGTATTTTAAGTGAGGAGCATCAACAAAGAAGATGGAAAACCAACATCTCCACTCCCTTCTTGCTGCAAATTGCCCACACCAATGTTATTTCAGTACTCTTCTGAGCTGGGACAAGATCACAGTTACTGTGGAAATACTCTTAATTCTGCCCTAATGGATAAAAAGCCCACATCATCTCCCGCTCCACTTGTGTTCAGTATACAGCCTGCTCTGTTAGGTATGTCCTTGTATATTTGTGGATTTGATCCTCAAAAGGAACACTGTCTGCACTGTTAAGAGAGTACAGATTGGAGATGCAAAAATAGGGAGGAAAAAACAGGAACTTCTCATTTCTGAAGAACCTAAATGTTAAAAGCAAATGAGTTTACAGAGATTAAGCATTCTGCAGCTAAGAAGAGGCTTTTAGAGTCACAGTTTTGCAGCTGAGCACCTATCACAGGCACTACATTGCATTTATAATGATTTGCTGGATAATAATCTAAGTTCTTATGGCATCAGAAAAATACTGGTGTACTTTCCCCCGCACAAACTTATCTGCAAAATCAGTAAGGCATTATAGTGAAGTCATTATTTCTATAATATGTTTAACCTTTATGGATGCAATATGAGCTGTGTAAACCTACCAAAAAGCTACGTAACATTGTCCAGCATAGGTAGTCAATAATTTTGCAGGCACACCCTCGATGGTGAAAACATTAAGAAGAGACTAATTTAATCTTACTAGAAAGCCTAAATTGCATCCATGACCTTTGGAGATTGAGGGGCTTAGACAACATAACTTGATGGTTAAAAGCCATGACTAGTGAAAAGTGATTTTTAAAGGCTACTACTATAGAGGAGGAACAATCCAAGCTCAGTGAGAAAAGCTGACATGTGAAGAATGAAAAGTAAAAAATAACTGAAAACAGAGAAGAATGTGGAAAAGTCAGGTGAAAGGAAGACACTAGTGGAAGAGAAATAAAGGTAAAAGTAGAAGACAACTGGAATAAATGGAAAAATATATAAAATAATAACAATAATAACAATTGAGAGAATCAAAATTACAAAAAAGCTAAACATGTAATGAAAGAACTAACTGATGTATTAAAAAAGAAAAATGAAAAATGAAATGTCGAATCTATTTTTTCTTATGAGAGGTTGAAAACACCATAAAACGTTATTATTATTATTTATTGGCTATATGAGTTTGGAAGGAACTGTGGCAAAGCTGTCCGTTAGATCAATGTGATGTGGTCCATACTGGGGTTGGCTGCAGTATAGAATGGTTTGCTATATGTGGGCAAGAAAACATTTTGGCCCTAATTTATCCTTTTCAGCTTTCTCCTACAAAGTTAGGGCTGGGAAGAAGCCTTCAGACACCGAAGCTAATGACTTCTTCAGCAGAAACAGCATTGTCCTCAGAAGAATCACAAAAGAGAGTGCAAATGGGGCACAAGCACCTCCTGCCTATAGGAAGACTATGCCTTCCAAGTGTGCGCTTCAGAAACTTTTAACACATTTAACACATCTGTTCCTCTTGACCTTTTCTGGTTAGAGAGGATATCACAAAATCATCATGTAAAGGTAAGTGATAAGGCTACTAATGATAAGCATTGTGACCCTGTCTTGAATTTGAAATCCTGAAAAACATTCAGGGAATATTTCTTATAGACAGCAGACTGACAGAACTACCTCCCTATTTCCTTGTTTGTTCTTCATGTTTTATTTAGCAAGTGAATATAATGTTTGTCAGTGCGGTTCCCTTCTGTATGAACCCTAATTTTGCTACTTTAACTTGAGAAATGCTTGATTGATCTTCTGCTCACGTGAAGAAAAGGAGCAGAACCTATATCATGCAGCTGTGTGAAGGTCAGCACCAGACTAATACCTACATCTGTTAGTATGGTTCTGATATACAGTGCTTTCACCATTCTCTACTTGGATTTAGTGGGTCAGAACCCATCTGTCAGCCACAGTATATTCTACAAGTGTCCCATGACTACCCTACCAAGCCCCATTCAGTTTGCAAACTTAAAGAATCTATTATATAGTAATAGATTGTGATGAAAAGACCAAGTAACAAATCATATTTCTAAACTGCACCTACACTGTCCTATAAGAAAACAGACAGTAAGCTTCCTTTGGGCAGAGACTCCTTATTGTCCATATTATCTTTGCCTTAGGCCATACCTGAAAGCATCATTTGATCAGCCTACTGAAGCCCGTCAAGGAGCAGCCCTAAGACTGCTTGCCTATGACACCCACAGAGTGATCCCAAGAAACACCTCTGTTTCTGCCACAGTCTTTCCCGGACTCAGTCTACAGCTGGCTCCTTGCAAAGTTAAACACTCCCAATGAATGATCCCAAGCAGGATCATTCAGATAGACTCGAGCCGCAGCCTGAAATGTCTCTCCAGGAGATGGCTGATATCTGGGCAAGGGCAATCATAACACGGACTTCACATGAGGATTTCCTCCCTCCAAGTTCATTACTGTAGCCCAGAAATTAAGCCAGCAGTAGCCATCTGATGGTCTTCACAGAACAATTGCTCCAAAACATGCCCCATCAGATATTGTATAATTCCTGCAAAGAATATTGCAACTTTTTAGCATAGCTCTTAGGTTTTGTGAGATGGAAAAATGCTGGATACCCTCAAAAACATTCTTGACTGTTTAGGGATAGAGAAGATATAAAGAATATTTCTCATAGAAGATAAAAGTGACTTTGCATGGCATTTTGAAGCCTTGTTCCTCTCAGGTACTCTCAGACATAGCACATGAGGGAATTCAAACAACAGGCTAAACAGATACAGAAAAAAATTCCATGAGTGATTTGTAGCTACAGCACCTGATCTAACCACATTCTTGACCTGCTTCTGCACCCTACTCCCTCTCCTACTTTTCTCCATCTTTTCTGAATAAGCAAGTAGCCAATCCACAAGACTTGATGTGACTAACCATAATCACAGCCTGTCATATCCTGGTCCATGTTAAGCTCACCATCGCTTGGGCTGCAGCTAGAAGGAAAGAGATGCCCATCCTTCCCTCCTCCCTGTATCTTGGGCCTCAGAAAAATCCAGGATTCATGTTCCCTCTGCCAAATCAAGGAAACAGGATTTAAATGATTTTCACAGTATTTGGCATGGTTTTACTCCAGACAAGGATCTTCGTCAGACCTGACCAACATAACCTTCAAAAATATCATCCTCCTCCTCCTCCTCCACCTAGTCTGGAGATGAACTAGACACTAAACGTGCAAGTTGGGAATGCTGCAATTGCCCTTAAATCATAAAAAGTGTTTGTGTGTAATGTGCTTTTTTGGGGGGGGGAGGGGAGTAGGAGAGAGAGGCAGTCCTGTGTTCTTTTCCTGCAGGCTTAGTGTCTGAAAAGGAAACCCTCATTTTTAAACTGGAGTGAAATGTGCCCGTCTTCAATGACAGTCAAGGTTTTTTTGAGATCAACTGCTGTGGATACAGAGGTACAGTTAATTTAAGAGTCTTCTTGTAGAAGGCCAAAGTGGAAGATGTTTATTTTGCCACTGTACATTTTTCATGAAAACTTCACTTCATGGTCTTGGTGGCTTCAGCCTCAAATCTCAACAAGTGCTGAATTTCATAGCATTACACGATATGCCAAGAAGAGATTCATTATCCACCAAAGCTTTGAGCAGCTTTGGAGAAAAAAAAAGAAAACAAAAAGAACCCCAAACAAAAACCAAAACAGAGAAGTNAATGAGGAGAGACAAAGTACTTGGTCCTTGTCAATGATAAGCTTTGTTGGCCTTTGTTGAGTGTTAAGTGCATATATTATCCTGGAATCCCTCTCTCTTGATTCAGTGTCCTGTGAAAAAGCCTCCACTGCAAGTTTTCCTACTCTCCTGTATGCGTCTACCCACAGACATTTTGACTTCTTCCCCACATCCCTCTATGCCAAGTCCCTTTGATGCTACTGAATTATGCTGACCTCCAGCAGGTGATGTGAAGTCCATACGGGGTGGCCAAGGAGATGATGGGGGAACCCCTTAGTGGATGGATAATGGCATTAGATGAGGCAGCAAAGACACATCATGGGGTTTTCTATGGAGCACCAGTTTTAGGTACGAAGAGTTATTAGGATCTTGCTAAAGATGTAAATCAGTATCCAGCCTGATGGTGCCCTAGAGACCATCTCAGGCAACTGGAAACAGTGGAAGAGTGGAACAAACCTCAGGAATTATTTAGGAGACCTTGAACAACCTGGACACAGCCCAAGAATCAAACCATTACCTAAAAATGGGACCATAGCATGCCTTTCTTTCCAGAGCGCAGGAGCATGTTTTGCATTTGGACAGAACCTGGTGAGACAGAAAGCCCCTGGACACCTTTATAATCAAACAAAATACTTTGCAAAAAGTCTCAACAGTAACACTTTGGCAAATGAAGGGAAACTACAGATTTGCATGCCTGCAACAGAGATCTGAATACAAATTCTAATAAATTTCACTGTGTTTCTGTGGAAAACCTTATAAAATGTACTGCTCACTCTATGCTCATAATGCTTCGTTCTACAGTAATGTTTCCTCAGAGGAGGACTAAATAATAGGTTAGTCCTATTTATTATCAGAATTTGGATGAAAATACTAGTGCAGCACCAGCAAAGCTGATATCAATGTAATTCTGAGAAGCAAGTTCTGCATTGGCTTTGGTAGAAAGATGTATATTAAGAGAGTGTGAGGGATACAACAAGAAAAATATTTTTAAACATTAATTAAATAGTTAAATCCTACCTTTACTTCCCACAAACATCATTGGCAAAAATGAAGTATTTACATTTTCATGAGGCAAGATAGCCACATGTCTACAAAAACGCTTCTTCAATCTCTGCATTAAACCAAGTCAGCAGAATTAACTTAAATTTTAACAAATGACACGATCCCAAAATCCGCTTTTGCCACTTCCATTTTTCCAGCCATGACTCAACACACCAAGACACTGTCCTCAAAACATTTCCTTTTCCTAGATTTTTTTAGTTCCCAGCTAACTCCTCAACATACCAAAATAGCATATTTTTTTTTTAAATGGCAAGGTAATGTGTTGATCCCAAAGCTTCTTGCTTAATCTCAGATCTTTTTGCATACGATGTAGTATTTCCATGCAGATCCCAAAATGTTTCTGAAAATTTCTCATATGCTTTCTTCTTTGGCAGAAGAGAACATTGGCACGGGATGTTTTTGAGGGATTCCTAATCGTATGGTAGATTAAAAGGGGATTTTCTGTTGGTTCACGTTCAGCCGCTTTTCTCCTCAACACCACCACAGAGGGGATAAAATCTATTTGGAAAATGAAGGAAACAAACATCGCTGCAAACACTAGCTTCCCGTCCAAATTGATTTATGCAGGAGAAAACAGAAACCGGTCAATTATTTGTTTAAATATTTTTCTAAGGTACCCAGCCTGAATTTTTACAGAAAACCTGAAGGAATCAAGCTGCTGCGCAGCACAGCGCTTGAAGCCTTTCCTTTCGCTGCTGGAGCTGACCAGCTGAAGAAACCAGCTATATGTCCAGACCTTTAATTGAAATCTGCTGCGGAGGGGAATTATACCGTGCTATTGGCTGCTGCAAATCGGGCTGCCTAGCAACGGCAGCAACAAGTTTCAGTGAGGCGATGTGACATAAACTAGCGATTGCCTCCGTGGGCACGAGTTTGTGGAAGCAGGATATTTACTAGCCAGCGCTCTTTGGAGAAGGGAACGGGAAGGCAGTCGAAATTAGATGATAAATAAAGTATAAATACGACTTCCTTAAAAGTATGCACTGAGCTGACTCAAATCGGCTTTCCATATGTTGTTGACAAGCCCACGTTTTATTTATGAAATACTCTTTGAAGGCAGTGTTTAAGTAAAATATGAACCTGTGGGACAACTGGATCAGCCATAAAAGTACCGATAAAATCTCAAGTTAAATCAACTAATGGGCGATCCATTTAATCTCGTCTCATTTTAACCAAAAATATATTTCCGCAGCTGTCCACAACTCTGGACGTCAAAGCAACATTTTTGTGTGTTGATAACAGAATAGAACATTACTCCAAAGCAAATTTCCCCCGCATCTGAATTTGTTTCATGTTGTACTTTTAAAATAGTGATACTCACAAGGCACATCTGTAGCGTGGCAAAGCAGAGCTCCGATACCAAGACTCTATGGAAATGTGCCCTACTGAGTAAGATTCATGGGGTTATGTGAATACACAATACACGATACAACTCCGTTCATGATGAAAACATAGACTTGTAAAATACAGGAAAAAATTATCCCCCCAAAATCATGGTGACCCAAAATTCAGGCGGCCAAAGATGACCTTTGCAAAATTATGTGCTAGGAGAAAGCAAAACCATTCCAAACTCTCAAACAGAGAAGTCACTCAAACAAAGGAATAACAAATGTCATACATTGAGTTTTGAGACTCCTGAGAATGTTTTTGTAATGTTCACAAAACTAAATCCAATATATGCTTCTAACAGTATGACTTAATAAAAAAATGATTTTTCAGAACTAAAAACAAGTTTTGATGCATATGTGCTTGACTTTAATGGCTTTCTTCTTGTTATTTAAAAGTAACAAAACCGCTGCTGCCTTACAACACGCATTTATACTATCTCCTCATTATCACAGCTGAATAATGAAACAATGTGCATCTCTAAAGTTCAGCCCTCCTTTAGCAGAAAGTCCAAGTCAGCATTTCTAGGAGAATTTCTTTTAAAGGATTTACAGAAGCAACCCACAAGTATCAATATTCGTAGTGCAAACTCATATCTTTGTTCTGGTCTCTCTTGCTCACTCTGCCTCTTTTTGAATTTGCTATAAAAGCTAAATTAGGTCTCAGGGGCACTGCACCACTAAACAAAGATCTCTTCTAGCCCATTGTGATGGAAGTAAATGTACTCAGGAGGGAGATATACTTAAAGGAGAGGCTAAAGTGTCTCCCTCCCCCAATTCTCTCATCTTTAACACAGATTTCTTTAACCCCCTTCCCCCCTGTCCCGCTTCAAAAAATCACTCACACTCACTCATACACTCACCCCTCCTCCTTATAGCGCTCTCTCTTTCTCAGAAATGTAGTCAGCTGAATTTACTGAAATGGAATAAAAATCTTTTTTGGCATAACTTGCTAAGCTGTTCCAACATTTACATGATTCCTTCTACAGCCTCTTCATGGATATATGCATTCAAAATAAATAAGAATACTTACTCTTTTCAGCATCAGGACAGCTATTTTAAGAGGATATATCCACAGTCCAATCTGCAGCCTTATTATGACTTAATAACAAGCCAGTTCTGCACTCTCTGTGCTTTCACATCTACAGTTGCTAATAACAAAATTCTATTATTTCCTCAACATTAGCTTCATCACCACAGGATTTAAAGTTGCAGACACACATATAATATGCCTCGCTATGAGGGATCACAGCTTTCATTATCAGGGAAAAGAAAAAAGAGAAACAGCCAAAACCTGAACTGTACAATGTATTTCCTGCTTAGTTATGAAAACAAAAGAATTAAATATTTTAAAAGTCTAAAATATTAAAAATGCTGCCAAAACATAAAATGAAGAATGTTGCATTCAGCTGACAAGTCTACTATATACTCACATATATATATGTATGTTACTTGAAATTTGGCATTATAAATTTAAATGCAGACAAATGACTACCACTTCCATTGGACATTAAGCAAACCTTGTTCACATATATTTAAAAAAAGAAATCAAGATTCCTGTAAAATAACTTTTCTGCTGACAGACAGAAAAATAGAGAATAATGTTTCAGAACAACTGATTTAATCCTGGGCTCCCTGCAATGCTTAAGAACAGCTCTATTTTTCAGCTCGATTTTCTATCTCTGAAACCTTAGATGTCTGGAATATGTCTGAATATGCTTAAATATTTTTGACAGGGAAGGCCCTAGTAACTAAAAACGTCCTAAGATCACTTACGAGAAGCCCATAACAGAATAGAGACTCTCATGTTTTTATATTAGATTGCAAAGCTTATTGTAACACAAGAGATTCTCTTTATTTGATATACAATTCTAATGCTCCTGTCATTCCTGCTGCACTGTTTTTGTATGCCTGGTCAATTCTTCAGAATTTTGATAAAATTTGTGAACTTTGTAAAAGCAGACTCAAATTCAGTATCTAGCTGCAAGAAACAACTTCAGGTATTTTACATATCTGTTACATAATACTATGCGTTATTAACATACCTTACTTCAGAAGCAAACATCTTCTCCTAGCAAGTGAAACAATTTCAAATTAATGGTAGACACAGAGACTGTATACAGATCACAGATGAAGGTTCAACACCAGGTCGGTAGTGACTGAGCAAAAATAAAAATGCCGGGGCACTTGGTGGCCTGCGTGAAGTGAGCCGGTGGTCTCAATCCAGGCCTCAATGGACTTTGTTCATAAAAAGGGAAAAACAAAACCCACCACATAGCACTAATTGGCACCCCTGTTGGCACTGTCAGCAGCAAGGCCAAGGTTATAACGGCCACGGGGAAAAGGTCTTTCAAGGTCACTTTTGAGGCACAATAGGGAAATGGCATGGGAGAGACAGCCCCAGTGCTGTGGGCAGTTTGGCTCCCGGGACCTCTGTTAGGTCTGCACCTAACAAGATCAGCCTGACAAGGACTATCGCACATCAGTCACCTCACCCATGCAACTATTCGCGTGCCAAAACCCCCTTCGCCAACAGGTCCTAAATTTCTGCAGAGCACAGAACAGCCATCACTCTGGCACCTTTTTTCAAGTAAAGGATACATCACATATGAAGGCACTAGATAAGATGCTGACTATCTGCAATAGAAGGGGAACTATTATCTTTCACGTAGGTAGAAACAGTCATGCCGGTGAAGAAAATAAATAAATAAATGACATAATTTAAATACACTTTCTGGCCTTCTTGTGCATGAGTAGTTGATAGATGTCACTACAGAAAGCATTCATCAGTGTGTTTAACCATAGAGAAGTCTATTATGGACAATTACAAACTCTTCGTCAACCTGCCTTTCTAGTGAGTCTTAACGAACAGTGTGGAAGGATCATATTCCAGGTTCATCCTTAACCTTCAGGCATTCAATGGCCTTCTTCTATTGAGTTTGCCACTGAAAGCATACTTGCCACAGAATCAGCTCACAAAATGAAGAACCACAAAGACTACAGGAACGTGAAATGTACTAAGAAGAAACAAGTAACTGACGGCCTGTGGAGGTGGGGATTTAAACTGATACAGCACAAAAAAAAATAATCTAAAAGGTAATGTGCAACCGCAATAAAAACCAAAACCAATAAACATACATCAGAATGACTGGTTAGCTCTGGTTAGCTTTTCAGAGAAAAATCTGAAATCCAAACAGGATTGGAAAATGCTGTACTATATTCTCTTTTCCGTCTTCACTATAAACTACAAAAATATATAGATATGTAAGGTAAGTTTGTATGCTTGGATGTGAATACATCTTCTATTGGAAATGGATGTTAAAACATCACCTATTCCCTCATGAAATATGAAACATATATATACATACATCTGAAAATATGAAACTTTTTCAGTTACCTTCCTGGGCACTAAGTAGAATACTAATGGTTTAGTACTGCTTAAAATACCATAATATTCGGTCTCTAGAGAGTGATCAGTAGTTTCACAGAAACAGTCTTATTCCTTAAATGAAAAATAATTCCTAAACAATTTATATTATTCTTGACAGTAAACTAAAAGTTCAGCCTTTGACTTGTTCCACAGTGACGCATGTATCAAAAATGCCATTTTGGAGATTATGAAAAATCACAATATGCATTTAATAGCATTTGTCTGCCTGATATTATTTTATCCTGCTGCTCATTTCTGCCCAAAAGATAATGTAGGTTAACACTGGGTCAAATCTGATGCATTCCTAAACATTTCAGTAATAGCATAAAGACTTTCCTCTGAGACATATACCGTCCTCTAGCTCAACTGATCCTAAGAAAGGATGAAATAGATGTTAACGGATGACAGCTTGGCTCTCTGCCTGTTTTATGCTTAGGACTTACAGAAAACTACGGGGGGGAGGTGGGAAAGCAGAGAATTCATGTAAATGAACCTCCTACGCTATCAGAGTAGTTTTCCAAAAATTCAGATTTCCTTTTTCTTTTTGGTTATGGAGAGTTCTGTGATTGTTTGGTTCTGTAATAAGCTCTGTGGGGCTGCTACAGAAGGAAAAGTTAGTCAAGGGTATATACTTAAAAATCACCCTGGTCTTGGAAAATCGAGAGCATCATAAGAGCAATCTTTGTTTCTTTTTATCTTCCGAGCATGGAGAAAAGATCTAACGGCACTATTTCTATCATACAAAAAAAAATGTTTTGCTGCAATCAGATAGGACATTATCTCTTCACTGCTACACTTTTCCGCTGTCTCCAAAAGCCTATTATACAAATTAGGCGAACTCTACATAATAGATTGTTTGAAAAAAAAACACATAAAATCCAAAGATACAGGCAAATTCTTTTGCCAGGCAAGAGAAAGAGCAGGTGCTGGCAACCAAGCAGTGCTAGGGAAGCAGAGATTCATCTCTCAAGCACCTCTTCTATCTCCAAGGCTACAGGCATACAAATGTAATAAAGGTACATGATGGAGACGTAGCCAGGCCAAGATTTAACAAACTGTTTATTTCTTCTCTACAGCATATCCCAAACCAAGATAAAGCAAAAGGAACAAAACGGTGAAAAGAACAAAACATCTTTCTGTAATACACGGGCATGTATGATGCACGGTCTAATGAAGCAATTACACATTTTCTAACAAGTGAATGGAGTTTAGTGTCAAAGACTTTTCTGAGTGTACTGCTTTTCTAACAAAAGTGACTGAAAAAAATATAGATAAAGAATAAGGGAAAGAAAAATAGCAGAAAGACAGAAACAAAACCCAAAAACCAAAGATTTGATTTGATCCAGAGTTTAAAAAGATCAGGTTTGGTCGTACTTTGCAAATGACATTTTAATTTTGCAAATGACTAACTTGGCTGAAGTGCAGTGAATGCCAGGCTTGTACAGACAGCTTACATAACTGTGTATGTGATGTTCCAACTTGCAGCACTCCTGAGTAGCGGAGCTCTGGATATACATAGTGAAATGAATGGGAGCGGATGTCTAATGTTAGCGTTTAGCTGAATACCAAATCATTTGAAGTCCCATTACAACAAATCTACATGCAATATCAAGAAATAGGAAGTAGCATGATGAATATATTTACATTGTACATTCATTCTTTTCCTTATTTCACTCCTTTTTTTCTGTTACTTCCACTTCTCTCTTCCTTTCTCATTTCTAACAGCGTGCCCACTGTAGTTAATTCCACCTGCAATGAGTGGAAATTGAAAAGTCCAGCACTTTGTAGCACGGGACTATTCACATCAAAAAAACCCTTCCATCTCCTCACTCTTCCTTATTATATTCTATTCTTTTCTTTTACATTTCCACCTACTTCCTCCACGTCACTCTCTATCTCTTTCAAAACAGGACCCTTTCTATTTCGTTTGTTGTTTATCCAAATTCACCATACTTTTTTCCTCCCTATTTTCTCTTGCACCTGCTTAAATTCCCTGTTGAACGCATATATTTCTCTGCTTCGCTTTTATGATGCAGCTGGCATAATCTTTTTCTCCTAAATTCTGTTCAAGCCTGAAAATAGCTGGCTGAAGAAGGTCTTTAATGTCCTGTTCTTCATGACACTCCCACCAGTTTGTAGCAATTGCTGATCTAGAATACATCTTGGTAAATGATCTTTTACAAAAATAAATACTGGAATTTTGGCAAACTCAAATCAATGATAAAAAAGTATAAAAAGCAACTTCAGCATAGGCACCTGAATTAAGACCATGCAAGTTCTCTCCCCACTTAGCTGCTGAACTCAAAGTAATAGTATTATTTAGCACTCCCATCTTCTGAAAATCAGTAGACTGTAAACAACCAATGAGCCATACTGTACCATTAATTTTACAGTAAAATGTTCCAGCCAAGTCTATAGGGAATTCTGTTTCAAAATTAAAGAAACAGCTTGGATCAACCACAGCTCTGCAGACAGATTTCACTGAGTTGAGGTAATATACTGTAATATACATTTGCTTGAAATACTGACACATATGAACAGTTTCTCCAGAAATCTTTGTGTGATAATTGTTTCTTCTCAAAATGTCAGAGTAGATATTGCATTTCTTTTTGCCGTAAATAATACGTTAATTATGAATTAAATTATGGCTAAACTATGGTAGTTACTAGATACTTTTGAAGTTTCATCTTTAATAGTGCAACAGCTGCCACAGCAGTGGTAACGCCTTTATTCTCGGTCAGTTCAGAATAAGGAACTTACATTCATAAGCATGTACAAGTACTTCGCAAATTGTAGAGGAACATGATGTTGACATTGTTTAAGCTATGGGACAATTTACAGTTTGAGTTATTCTCAATGGGTGTTAGTCAACCATACTCTGCCTCTATTGACATTGTTGTTTTAATCTTTCTCCTCATTCCTCCTTAATCATTTAGAGATTAATATAATCTGAATTTTCCAAAATTGGCTACGGCTAAGAGGAAACTAGTATATATTAACAATTGTGATTCCTCTGTAAAGTTCATCCCATTCAAATAAATGAAAATGCTTTGATCTATGTGTGGCTGTAGTTCATACTATTTAATACTTGTGATTTTAGCTAGAAATTTAGATTATTTAGAATACATAGATTTTTGAATTTGAAAATTTAGTAAAAGTGTTGCTAATTTTTACTTTTTCCAATATAAAGCGACATTAACTTTAAATGCAGATCTCCCACTATTCTGGTGCAGTACTGCTTAGACACTATCTATAGCATGATATATATTATAGATTTCCAAACATTGAAAAAACAGTTAAGATGATATTTCTTGTGTCACATTTCCATTTCTATATGTATTGGTATAGAGAGAATGGCTTGTGTCATTAAAAGGTGAGGTCCGGGTCACTGACAGATATGAGCAATAATTACTACTTGTATAATTTTCATAAATACACTGAAAGAAAACAATGACGCTTTTGACATAAATTCCTAAACAAACTAAAATAATCTCTGCTTTGTCACCAGTGGAACTTTCTCCAAAAGAAAAGTTGCTTTTCTTCCCAAAGATGAAATCACCGAATGGCATTATGCCTTATTAATACATTTCCTCTCTAGTGCCATTACTTCTCTGTGCCACTAGACTGTGCTGCGTTTGTTCATATTTATGCTCCCACTGCATTTGAATATCTGGCCTCAGTTCCTGTGCATGGTTTCGCCTTTCTTTCAGTTCATTCCAATTAAATACTAAATACAGTGCATTGTACAAATATTGTACAAAATCCCCCAAACAATGCGCATTGAAGTAAGCAATGCTTTTCATAGCCAGTTTGCCGCTTCATTCTTCTCCCAGACAGACAAATATGAAAAGAAACAATAGAGCACCTGTTTCACTACTTAGTCAGGACCTGAAATATAACATTAACTTTCATTTTTCCACCTTGTTTTGAGAAGCAAAATTGGTGCTGCACTGTTGAAGTGTACAAGTGATGAAGGAAAAACGTGCTAGCAGTGTAGTATTAGGTTTTCCAAAAAGCATGCCTGTAGCAGGCTCTTAAATCAGAAAGTTAACTGGCAGCAGTTTATCATTAGGCATGTTTTTCAAGAAGGAAAGAGAAGACAAGACACATGAACGTCTCTAAACAACATTTTTAATTAAAATATTGTCCTTAATTTGTTAAACTCAGTTTTACACAGTTCACATGCAGTAAATTCACCGAGCTGTCCTCCTCCAAAAAAAGATTATTTCCAATAAATCTTTTGGAAAATAATTTGCTCCACAGTTTTCACTCTGCTAGCTAACAAACAAAAACATACCGTCAACTCCGGGACTGGTTCTATAGTTTCCAAGTATCTTTCAAACATGTAAGCATTCAATGTGTAGCGCACACTAAATAATCTAACTTCCTCAAATTATCAAATTGCATAAAACCTAACACACGTTACCTCCTGTTGTAGTGGGAATGGTAATTTAAGAGTTGCTTATTTATAAACAGCCTTGTCTTCGCTTTTTACACTTGAAGTTTATTTTAAGAGAACCATAATTTCAGCTAAGACCAACAACAACCTGCTCCAAAACATAATATGCTACCTTCTTGACAGCTCATTATTTTGACAGTAGACTGAACTGCAATTTAACAACTTCTTTGTCTTCTTTTGATTTAGCTTTTTTCCCCCAATGAACACCTTCACTCAAAAAAACCCCTCATAATACACATTACTTGTAAGAGTAAAGCCATTTTTAGTCTAAAGTATTGCTTCAGAGAGTGAAAAAATTAAATGCAACGGGAATGCACGTCTTGTTTGGAAATGTTACTCTGAAGGATAAAGTCACTTATAGCTACTTATGGATTAATGAAACAGAAATAAGAATCTTAGAAATTATAATTTTGGTGTGAAAGGTGTTGGTTGTGTTCAGGAAACCTTCTAAGTGACCACGGATAACTAAAAGGAATCGGTTAACTGTGAGACTACCTCAAGAACGTCTACAAGCAGAAAGAATGCTTTAAAGACTGACTTTATAACAATCGCCAAAATGACTCTTGAAATTATACTGCTTTTTTAGCTGTGCTAAAATGTTTACTACCTTGTGTAGTATATTCATGCCTAAATATATTACAAACATACGTATTTTCTTAATCTTTACTTGAAGATTGATTTGGCCACTATTTACCAGCAGCAAGGCAGCAATCAGCATGACAATTAAACAAAAAGTAACTTACTGATAACTGACAGAAAAACAATGTTTTTGAACAGCATTAGCTGGGAAAACAAGTAGCATATTTATCAACATCTCTTTCCAGCAAATAAGAATTTCCAGGCAAGCCAACAGCTGTGTTCAAGCACCAAAGAGCAGCAGGCAGTTCGGAGTGGAAGGTGATTTTATTGAAATTTCGGAGCAAGAAGATTTTTTAACACGGCATGTTTCTTACGACGTTGATTCCCTGTAAGCCTTTATAACCATTCATGTTTCTTACAATCCCAAGTCACTGGGTTTCAAAGGGACAGAGAACAAACAGCCTCAAATTCAGTTTGCCTTATTTATGTGAGTAGTCCCATCAAATCTAACTGAACTACTTGCATAAACAAGGCCCACGATAACAGGAAAACTCTTTCAAAATGAGTTTGTCTGTCAAGTAAGCATAATTACTTGATGTTTACTCTTTAATGAGTATGTGGTTTTAAATTTCCATGATCCAGATCTAGATAAACATATGATTTTTAAAATTTATTGCATTTTTGTGCAGCAATAAAAGCGTCGATCTTCCTTAAAAAATCTGTAGATGCATTGTAATTGACAATTCATCAAAATAATTCGTCATTAACAGCTTAATAACAACATTTATGTCAAACTAAATTAGCCTATATACTTGCAGCAGAGGCAGAAACAGCTGTCATTCTGTTTGCATAATTTTCCAGCAGAATATGTCTGGCAAAGTTAAGCGTGAGCATTTCTGCTTTATAAAAAATAGTTCCAAGACAGCAAAAATACAGAAGGCCAAATGTCTCATCAATAGGACCACTCAAGTGAGTAAGCGTTGTTCAGTCAAACAAGGACCTGGCCATCACAGCTGTATTCTATTCTCAATCCTGTGCATAAATCAGAGTTTTTAATATGCTCATGAAAGCAATATTAGAAACAAACGGGAAAACAGCACAATCCAAAAGACACCTTCTGTCTGCCACCCCCAGTGACACTGTGTGATGTCTTATTCTCAAAGCTGCACTGCAGACTTTGCCCAGACTGCATACAAAATCTGAAGGAACAACAACATTGAACTTTATAAACACGAAGCACAAAGAACAACATTTTGACATCTATAGTTTGTCTATGAAAGTCATTATGGAAAGCCCCAACTGTGCTAAATGCTCAAAGCTGTTAAAATTGCTGTTTAAAGAAACTGATTTTAAATTCAAATGTATCAGGTTTCTTTAAATTTACACTTTGGCTGAAGTTGATTTAACAGGTTTATTACTAAGCTCAACAGCAAGTGATCTAGGACAGTGTCTTAGAAGTGTAAAACAATACATAACCACTAACGCGCTACTGTTACCTCATGATTGTGTAGTAATGCTCAAAGTTTATTCTCTTCTTTTTTGTTTTCCTTTAAATAATTTCCCTTTTGTCCTATGTAACTACAACTGGTTATTTGTACAACTATTATATTTAGCCCAATTTACCATAAATGCCGTTATAACACCTGTGGTTTCCCTCATTAAGAGCTCAATACATAGGGTCGCGGGTGGAAAGGGCAGCATATGGGCTATGAAAGGGCTAGTTAACATAACCCATTATACTGGTGCACTGGTAAAGCTCATTTCTATTCATCTGATTACTAGTTCAATCAATATTTACTCCTGCGCACATCTTTTGTCTTCAGCTACAAAGCATACATTCTTCAATTTCATAGCACAGACCTTGATTTCTGTGAATTCATTGCATTGCTTGAGTGGAAGGAAAAAGATTTCTTGGATAGCTTGGGAATCTTTCACTCCTCTGATTTTGTTTTCCTGTATCAGGTAACCAGTGTCAATACTATGGCAGATCTTAGTTCCTGGAACTGTTTAATAACACACAGTACTATTGAAGGTATACTTCATCCATGCATTCATTTCTTAATAGGCGCATGTCAATATCATGTATAGCAGTACCCATAATAGCACCCTAAAGACCTTCCACTAGTTATCACAAGTACATTTTAAACAGAAATTCTCACTTGCAGTTTACTCAGAACATTTTTTTTTTTTTCCTCCTGGTATATTTTCCCCAAAAATGTTGCTATGGTTTTTAATCATAAAACACAAATTAAATGATCTCTACTTGCAATCATGACTGTATTGTCAAAGGCGTAAATCACACCAAGATATTGCTTGTCCCTGGATTTGTGAAAGGCCAATAGTGGATGTCAGACATTTTCCATACCACCAAAGAGAAATTGTTTCCAGCTAATGCGCATGATATTTTCATAGATTTTAAATTAACTGTCATATTACAGGTCACCGGACTTTTATCCATGAAAATAAATTTTCTCATTAAAAATAAATAAATAATATTTTCTGTGGAAAAAATTCTAATGATATTAAACCAGATAGTTTTCTATTGATGAACTTTCACTATGTACTCCCTTCCTGTCCTGCCCCCAACACTGTGGCATAATACAACAATTAAATATAAATGCAAGATATCCTTTGGAATGTAAATACAGTGCAATACAAAGTAAAAGTATTGCAGAGGGACAAACAGGCTCTCATGCTTCAGGTTTGATTTTATTCATTCTAGAGAGGTGTCACTCTATATTAACTATACCTATTTGTGGTTTTTTATTAGGTAACACAGTAATAGTTTATTACTGACTCATGATTTTTTGACCATGTACTGACATTTATTAAAATTTAACCTGCAAAGGCCTAAAACCAGAAACTTATGTTCCATTACATATCAAGGAGTCTCAATGAAGTCAAATTCAGGAAAGTAGTAGCTGGATACACCATGCTGTGATGACAAATAGGTTTTGCTGTGGTGGGGTAGGGTACTAAGTCTGTCAATATCAGTATTGCTCCTCTTAACACCTTTGTTTTAAATAGTCAGTGTGTTCAATGACATATTTTAGGATATTAATGTCACATATTCCAAGTTTATTAATATGTATTTTCCTGGAATAACTTGTAAAATAAGTTTTCTTTGCATTAATGAGTGTATAAAGCTTCCCTGTACTTATCCATTAAATTAAGGAGAACTTTCTCAGTTAGCCAGTCTATTTGTATATGTTACTCAATAAGCTCTCTCGGCAATACTGCAGATAGGATTTGTTTGAGTCACACTTTCTTAATTGCTTACAAATATTTCAGTGATGCTAAGAAAACAGAGTAGCTATGTAACGTTATGTAATATGTATCATTGCTCGGTCCTGACACTAACAAGAGAAAACTACACAGGAAAAACTTGCTCAAACACCTTGACTTCGGGGAGTTGTGGAGTTCCTTTTCTTTAAAACGTTAAAGATAAAGCTTTTTAGTAAGATTCCGAATTGAAAGCTGAAATATTTGTTGTTCAATAAAAGGGGTACTCTGTATGACTGCTTTACTGTCACTTTCCCGACTCAATTGTGATAACAAACTTTTCTTTTTTGCGTGCGTACAGGTAGCATGCGTCCAGAGTAAAATTAGGTGATTTGACATTGGTTTTTTGCCACTTGGTAATTTTTTTATGTTTGCATATCAGCTGCATTATATACATAACTCTTTAACTTGCAACAGCTTTAAACATTACAAATCAGTTTAACAAAAATTAAATAATGATAAGAAACTAAGTTTCATTGTAAGTTAAGCAGAACAATAATTTCAGTGCATTTTCAGTTTTCTTTCTTTAAAAAAAAAATATATACTTAAATACACTTTCTATGTTCTTAATCCCCTCACAGGATGTTGGCAGGAGTGGGACAGCTGGAAGGAAGACTGTAATGAACGCTCATTGTAAGCGTAATGCTTTTATACCTATGTTTGGTTCTATAAAATATAGGTATAAGAATCATCAGCTTCCAAAACTTCCATTCTTAGTTCAGTCTGAAACACCTGGACCTACCATGACCATGAGAGCACCAAAAGCACACGTGCTCAGCCCCCTGTACCAGAATATTGTTCTGCTATAAGTTGGCATGGCTATGTATCCTCAAAGGGATTTAAACCAAGACTGGAAGTACAGGGAATTATTATTTTGGATAGGACATAACCCATAGCTATAATATAGTGGCATGACAGCTGAGGTGTGCCCCAAATCTAGCTGTACTTCCATGGGATGGCATGCCCAACAGCCCCTGTGACTGCCCAGCGCTTTGAGATGCAGCAGGCAGTAACACAGGCTAGATATTTTCAGAAGCTCTTTGGCTTCCATCTCCAAAGTGGAGCAGGTAAGGAACCACAGCAATCCCTGCACATCCCAGGCATGTTGTACTCAGCGCATCAACTGCCGCTTGGAAGGATCAGTTCAGCTGGGAAAGTTCGGGGGGAAGAGCTCATATGTACAAGAAAGACAGCTTCTTCCTTCAAACCCAACACTGAATATTAACATAGCTGAAAACAACTATACCTTCACAAGAAGGCTTACAACTGTCCAAAAGCATTACTTCATGAAAGCTCACAATCTGTTAATTGTGATACACATTTATTTCCTTTATTAGGAAAGTCACAAATGCAATGGACAGATGCTCTGTTAGCATAAAACATTCTTGTTCACTTGGGGGGGTGTCAAGTGCTGCTCTCATCTCGACGTACGCCTGACATAAAGCATCAGTTCGGTAACTTCTTGCACATGAGTTTTGCACAAGGATGAAAGTTACCTGTTTGTTGTTTTTCTCCTCCCTCCATCTCAGCCCCCACCCCTGCCCCCCATAAATTCCCTATTGAGCAAGCCTAAATATAATGCAAATATAAGCTTGCATTCTAGGGGCAGAGCATCACCTCTTCACGGAGAGTAGCTGACAGCAGAGCTGAAGGGGCAGCAGAGGAGCAGGGCACACCCCCCAAGAGATGCCGCCAGGTGTGCGGGGAGATCCACCGCCCTCCCTCTCCCTGCCCAGGACCGCTGTGTTTTTAAAGGAAAGGTTTAGAGGAGAGGGAAGACATTTCACTTCGCCCTTGCCAAGGGGGGGCTCCGGCGCTCCGCGGAGCCCCGAGGCGGGGGAGGAGAAGCGTGGGCGGCTGTGGCTTCGGTGGACAAACTGCCCGGAAAGGGGGAGACCGGGCTCCTGCCCAGGGGTGCACTGACGGGCACGTTTCGAAAATAACCTCGAGCCACTCATCAGCGCTACTCGCATCGGAGGCGCTCCNTTTTGTTTCATGTTGCTCTTATGAAAGACAAATACTGTTTAGCAAGTTCTTGCCAGATGCCCCAAAGCGAACACCCTATCTTCTAAGACCACAGGGGGAAAGAGGGTTTTTTCGTTTCTCTGTGCAAATGTCAAAGTTACAATTCCTTTAAAGAAAATTACACACACGCGTGATCTGTTAGCGCTGTTAACGCCCACAGCTACAGGAGCTGATATCCCACAAGAGGAAATCCTGGCTAAAAGTTGTTTCTAACGTGCGCGACCCCATCCATTAGCGCAAACCGGAGACCCAAGCAATCTGCAGGCGATGTCGCTGTCAACCCCGAGCGTGTTCCCCTCCTCGTAAGCCCTTCTCCTCCGTGCTTGTGTCCCGGGAAAGACTACTTTTTTGCCCCTTTACCACGCCGTAGGGTGAGGCAAGCAACGGGGCTGAAGAACTGGGCGATAAAGGGGAGTGTGGAAGATGGGGGGCGGGTGTCCGGGGCTGGCGGGGGTTGTTCCGCCGGTGCCGCTGCTCGCCTGACCCGGGGAAAGTGCTCATCGGAGGCTGGCCCTGGGACACGTGGAAACAACGCGTTCCCACGTCTCCCGCACCCCTCCGCGGCCGCTTAGGTGTCCGGCACGCCAGTCACAGCACGCAGCCCCTCTCCAGCCCCAGCGGCACCCTCCGGTCAAGAACCACGGCAGCTCTCCACGCCTGGGGGTGTCCCGTCGGTGGGGATGCTCTGTGCTTTCCCGTGGGACCCTCACCGGATGGGGCTGCAAGCCCTGGGGGAGGCTCTGGGCTGCCCTCCAAGATCGAGCTGCTCAGGGGGGTCGGGGGGCTGCGGAGGAGAGCTGCGGGCACGGGGAGGGGGGTCCCGGGCAGCAACAACCCTTCCCTCCCCATTAGCAAACCCCCCCCGGGGAAGGTTTCCCCCTCCTTCCCGCTCAGGCGACATGACGGCTGGGGAACAGGGCGAAGCCATTGAAAAAGTCCTAAGAACAACTTTTTTGGGGGGGAAAGGTGAGCCCCTCCCCGTGCCGGCAGCGACCCGGGACCAAGCGGCAGGCGGCTCCTGCGGTACGGGCCACCTGCCAAGGGCGAGCGCGGTCCCGTGGACAGTTCGCGGGTGGGGACTTCACGACACAGACACCGCCAACCACTTGCCCCTTCCCTCCCACCCTGCCCGCTGCGGCCCAGGGCGACGCGAAAGGCGAAAGCCCGTTTCTCGCACAGGTACGTCGGGGGTGTCCCCGTCCCCCCTCCACACCCCCCTCCCCCACCCCAATCCTCCTGCCCGCGGAGGGGACTTTGGACTGATCCCCAGCGCCCCGCGGGTGCGGGGGGAACACGCGGCGAGCAGCCACGCCGACCGGGCGGGCGCGACCCATCAACTTTCTCCCCCAGCCCCTCTCCCCCAGCACGAAACCTGCTCCCCGGCCCCTTCCCCAGCAGTTTTCCCCAGCAAAGAGCCGCCCCAAGCCGGCCCGCTTACCTCGCATGGTGTTGGCTCCCCGCTCCGCGCAGTCATGAAGCTGGGAGCCCGGGGACCGCACCGCGAAAATCCCGTCTCAGCACCCGCGGAGGCGGCGGCCGCCGCGGCAGCTCTGCTCCGCCGGGAAAACCATCCCTCCGAGGCGGCTCCGCGGGGCGCGGCTCCGCGGGCGGCCCGCCGCCGGGCGCCCCTCCTCCCTGGCGGCCGCCCCGCGCCCGCGGAGCCCCCGCGGGGGTCGCCTGGGCCGCGGAGCGGCGGCGGGTGGCTAGCGGCGAGGCAGGGGTGGTGGTGGAGAGGATGGGATAAGGAAAGGAGTTACGCTAGGAAAAAAAAACAGGAAAAACACGCGG